>JAJIBD010003561.1:0-33276 GCA_021461705.1 Cryptotis parvus
GCCCGTCCCAACTTTATTTTAGTAGCCCAAGAAACTAATAGGCAAATATATAATATATATTTTAACAGTGCTTCTTCTAAATGTGAGGAAAAAGTAGATGAAAGCAAAGCTACACAAGCAGACAAGAGGGAAACTCAGTAAGTAAAAAAGAACACATGAATTCGACCAAATAATTAAAGAGTATACTAAATTTTCAGAAAATAATTGCAATAACATTATGCAGTAACCATCTAACTTACAGAAACTATGTCATTTTCCAGGATATTCATCTAGTGCATTGGTGCATAACTGCGAGACTAAAATGTTGTCAAGTTCTTTTTTAGTTCCTGTAAAAAAGAACTAAGTTAATGAGAGTAATAACATTTTGCAATGTTATATTCATTAGGTTGATGAACATCTCTAGGATTTCATTTTTTTCACAGTGTAATATTTCCTCTATACCCTATTGGGATACCGTAGTTGAAGCAACCCATGGAGCTGACCCCGGAGGTAAGGGGCTCAGCCAGCCCCTGGCCAAGTCCAACATTGCTCCAAGGGTTTGCTCACACGTATGGGGAGGGGCCATGCTGGCTGGACTTGAGCGGGTTTGGGCTCCTCTGCCCTTTCACTCCACCTCCATGCCAGCTACCCCAAAAGAGAGACACGCCAGACCCACAGCTCCGTTGGCGCATGGCTGCTCATGGGCACGACAGTCTTAGATAGTACTAGATGTTAAGATCAGCCCCTTCCCAGGATCTTTCTCATTTATACACTGTATACAGTTCTAGGCAGGTTCTATCTGTGACCCATCATCACAAAGTGAGCCTAGCAGAAAGTCAGAGCAACCCCACACTATTCAGCAGTAAATGCTCGAGATGAGATCCTTCTACTGAGATTATACCACCTACATGGCAGAGCCTGACAAGCTACCCGTGTTTTATTTGATATGCCAAAACCCAGTAAACAATTATCGACCTCATTCCCATGACCTGAAGGAATAGTTTGAGGCTCTTCCTGTTTCTGGAGCAAGCAGATGTCCCTGGGGTACACTTGCTTGCAACAGAACGTATGGAGATGTTACTGGTGCCCTCCCGAACAAATCGATAAACAATGGGAAGACAAGTGATACAAGTGGTACCGTGATTGGGACAGTGTTTATTCATCCTCTGAATAATTATCTACCCAAGTACCTGTGCTATTCAAGACAGAACATAAGTGCTCCCAGGCAACAGTGAATAAAAGTTCCTCTCCTAATGAAAATTGTATTAAAGTGGTAGAGAGTAACCAAACACAGATAAAGAAGTAAATAAATAGAATATCAGATGGCAATAGGTGCCATGGGAACAAAACGAGTAGTGACAACCAGGACCGGAGTGCCAGAGCATGGGAAATGAATGGTCTTTGTTATTTGACATGGCAAAAACTTACTCATGATTCAATTCCACACAGACTCTCAAATGGGAAGTAAAATGCAAACTCCATAGGCTAAGTCAAAAGCACTTACAAAAGTGTCTAGGAACAGTACTGTTTTCTTTCACATGCCATTTACGAATTAATTCCTTTACTTTAAAATAGTAGGTAAGAAAATAATGACATAAAGTGTTTCCATCTTTGGGAATAATAAAGATACCTCGAAAGAGTGGGTTAAGTAAAATAAGGCTTACATGCTCAGGAGAACTCTGACCTTCATAGCATGTTTCTTAAAATTTAATAAAGACCTAAAGTTCTTTAGTATCTCAATTGTTTGAAGGATATCGACAGGGAAAGAGTATGTGTCCAGAAGAAAGGAATTAAAACTAGAGAAGCCAGTATAGTACAAGCTGCAGTAATTAAAGTAAAACTTCAAATAAAAAATTAACCATTAGAGAAACTGATTTTCTCTAATCCAATCTGATTTTCTATCTAGTTTAAACTGAATAGTTTTAAACCTACTTTCCTTTCCATCTTTCCAACCCCCTTATCTGGTCCTCCTTCCTATTCAGTCCATCTATGACAATACGAATAACCTTCCTATGTTTTTCTCCTGTTAATAAAGTCATTGATTTGATTATTATTATTCTTGTTCTAAAAGTATGTTAATTGGCTGTAAGATTCATCAAAACTTGGTATTAATTTCTCTTTTGTACTCTATGAGGTCCAAGAGCTATATTCATGAAAATATAGTATCAAGAGCTCTACTCATGAAAATATAGTTTTCTCATTATTAACTGTCAGAGGAGTGCAACTCAAAGCTAAATTATATTCTGAAGCCTTTCCTGATATCTCCTGCAGAATCAATAATTCCCCATCCATAATGATGGCATCCTCGCTATCATGAAACTTTTAAACCTAAGTTGAATTTATTAATGGTGCTTTCTACCTCCAGATCATAATCACACAGAAGAGTCCTGATACTTCATTTGTAATGCTTCATTGTCAACTCTCATAGTTCCTGGAAAAAAAGGCAAATCAATATAAACTTACAAGAAATTGATTATTAGATAAACTAACGTACAGAAACATAGATAGAAGTTCGGATTAAAAAAACCTTCATTTTGAATCACTGAAGTACAGGTAGGAAAGCAAAGAAATGGGAAATGACAATCTTGAGAAGAACTAAGCAATTTGGAGAAAAAATTAAAAAGTGTAGGGAAGGAATCTTGGAAATCAAGTAAAGAGGTAGAGAATGAAATATAATCACAGTGAACTGATAAGTAGCAAATCCTCCGGTTTGTATCAAAGGCCATTGTGAAGAAAGAAAATAGGTCATTTTGAAACTCTGTAACTGCAGCTTCTTTCACGCTATCAGAGACATGAGATAAGCTTTGTGGCCTGAAAACAGGCTTAAACATCCGAGCTGAAACTCCAGAGCCATAAAGATAACCCAAGGGCAAATTAATTCTTAGAAAAAACTATGATCTAAACTGGTTACAGAGAAAAAAAAATAGATTACATTGAATGAACATTCATTCATTCCTTTCTCTGATACAAAAATGCCTGTAAGATTTATGTCTGCATCTAATTTTGTATCATTACCTGAACTCTAAGTATGGATTCATAAAATTGTATCAATTTAATATGGAGTGTAGCAGAGTAATTTCCAATCTACAGAAGTTAATCTACTCTAGTTTACCTCTGACGGTTACAGAAGGTGGGTTACTGAGGAAGAAGCCTTTGTGCTCACCGGTCAAAAACTGACCATGCTTCCTTGCAGTTTTCAATATCACCTTCCAGTAATTAATTTATATTCACACATCAGCACGCTGTCTCCCCAATCAATTATTTTTCATACATAAGAATAAAAATTATCAAACCCTTTACTAAACTAATGGGTGATCAATACAATTGTATCATTAACATTTTCACAAAGAAATGAGGCACTAAGATTGAAAACTTGGCTTGAATCTTGGATGGTCTCAAGGTGAGTCTAGAAGCATGACTGACTTCTGAAGTCTCTGTTCCTCTGGAATCAACGGACTTTAGACTCAACTTCAGTTGATTTTGCATCATTGTTAATTTGTGATTTTTCTCAGTAATAATTATATATTCACTTGTCCTTTCTTTACTCTTAAGTATATATTTAAAAACCCTGTATGTTATTGAGTATTAAAGTTTTAAAATTCAAAGAGCCGAGACTAAATGTTTTAAATTTGCATTCTGCTTCAAATAAATTTATATTTATAGATATAATTAATAAGCACCAATTGCGGAGTAATGCTGTTTAAATGTCAGTGTTAGGAAAAAGTAAGAATATTAGACTAAAAGCTGTCAAAGTCTTTTTGGGGAGTGGGGTCAGGGGGTGAGGTTGGGCCACATGTGGTAGTGCTCAGGGTTTACTCCTGGTTGTGCTCAACAGACCACATGTGGTTCCAGGGACCCTGCTAGTTTCTGCTAAATAACAGGCAAGTACTTTACTCTCCATGTCTCTCCAGACCCACCAAAGTTGTTATTTTTATGATATGGTAACTAAGTCTTCAAGATGTTATAAAGAAGTATTAGACATAGAAGTGCATTACAGAAATACACTTTCGACTGCAATAACTTCCTATCTTCAGTCCTGAAATGAGGGGAAACACTGACTATGGCACCTGTTTCAGTCTTGACTGTTCATATTCCCTCTGCAGCTATGCAGTAATGAATTACTAATTAATCATGAGAATTTGTTTCTTCAGCAAGTGTTTGTCTGCCCTTAAGACAGGTCATTGGAGAGAAAACAAGAGAGAGAGAAAAGATTACATATTTTATATATATAAAATACATTAGATATATAATATAAAATGTAAAATATGCCCCAATCACAACTGAGTGTGGATCAAACCCTTCCCTACCAAAAAATACATAAATTATATAACTATATCTTTTATAATTATAAAAGGTAGAGCCTGGCAAGCTGCCCATGTCGTATTTGATATGCCAAAAACCAGTAACACTTATAGACTTCATTCCCATGACCAAAAGGAATGGTTTGAGGCTCTTCATGTTCCTGAAGCGAGCAGATGTCCTTGGGCTACACTAGCATGTGACAGACAGGATGTATGGAGATGTTACTGGTGCCTGCTTGAGCAAATTGGGGAAGACAAGTGATACAAGTGAAGATATCTTTTATATTATATACTATATATTGTATACAGTAGAGCTGCTACTGGCTCTCACTGTGCCCAGCCGCTCATGAGGTGCCCGGGAGGGATGGCAGGTTCTATTCCTGGCCCGCCACCCCAGCAGAGCCTCACAACAAGCCAGATGACCCCCCAATCCATGAGGACCTCCATTTTCCACATCCAGACTTCCCCCTCATCAGAACTCCACCCAGCAGACCAGCCTATCACAGCCCGGCTCATCAATAAATGCTGGATTTTGAGATGACTACAAGAGTATGCTACCCGCACAGCAGAGCCTGGCAAGCTACCCGTGTCGTATTTGATATGCCAGATACCAGTAACAATTATAGACCTCATTCCCATGACCTGATGGAATGGTTTGAGGCTCTTTATGTTCCTGGAGCAAGCAGGTGTCCTTGGGCTCTACTTACATGAGACAGGTCATATGGAGATGTTACTGGTGCCCACTCGAGCAAATCGATGATGAACGGGAAGACAGTGATACAGTGATACAGTGATACTATATATTGTAATTATGTAACACATAATTATGTATAGTGTATATTATATGGTATATAATTATATATGTAATATAAATATATAATTTTGGGGGTAAAGGTATATAATTTTTTTTTTTGCTTTTTGGGTCACACCGGCGATGCTCAGGGGTTACTCCTGGCTCTGCACTCAGGAATCACTCCTGGCGGTGCTCGGGGACCATATGGGATGCCGGGAATCGAACCCCTGCCGGCATGGGCCAGCCGCGGCAAGGCAAATGCCCTACCTGCTGGGCTATCGCTCCGGACCCAAGGTATATAATTTTTTTGGTAGGGAAGGGTTTGAGCCACACCCAGTTGTTATCACGGCATTTCTGGCTCTGTACAGAATCACCTCTGGCAGGATTGAGGGGACTACAGGAGTGGTGGGAATCTAAACGAGTCAGTTACATGCAAGGTGATTGCTCTGTCGGTTGTACATATCTCCCCAGTCCATTGTCCATCTCTCTAACCCCGAGGCTATTGGCCACCCAAATCCCTTCTTTGCTCCACCCATGTCTTTCAATCCTTGAATTTCACCTAGATCTCCCAAAATTAGTTTGAAATTTTCTCTTTATTCTTTACATATGCTGAGACCAGCATAAAGCAGAACTAAGGATATAGGTTTTACCCACTGTCGATCAGAATATGACTGCACTAAGAAGCATTTAAAAAAAAAAACGCTTCTGGATCAGCAGATCCCATTAGGCTACACTTGCAAGTGACAGGGACAAATGGAGACGTTACTGGTGCCAGCTCCACAAGTCAATGAATAATGGGAAGATAAGTGATAAGTCTGGCTTAAGCCAGACGACCCCCCACTCCATGAGGGCCTCCATTTTCCACATCCGGACTTCTCTCGCTCAGAACTCCACCCAGCAGACAAGCCTATCACAGTCCCGCTCACCGAAATCCACCCTGCTGCAGTTTTTTTAATCCCGCCCAGGTATGCTGATCCAGAGACAGACATGGGGCAGAGCTGCTACTTGCTCTCCCTGTGCCCAGCCGCTCACAAGGCGCCCAGGAGAGATGGCGGGTTCTAGCCCTGGCCCGCCACCCCAGCAGAGCCTTGCAACAAGCCAGACGACCCCCCCACTCCATAAGGGCCTCCATTTTACACATCCAGACTTCTCTCTCGTCAGAACTCTACCCAGCAGACCAGCCTATCACAGTCCGGCTCATCGAAATCCACCCTGCTGCAGTCTTTTTAATCCCGCCCAGGTATGCTGATCCAGAGACAGACATGGGGCAGAGCTGCTACTTGCTCTCCCTGTGCCCAGCCACTCACAAGGCACCCAGGAGAGATGGCGGGTTCTAGCCCTGGCCCGCCAGCCCAGCAGAGCCTTGCAACAAGCCAGACGACCCCCCACTCCATGAGGGCCTCCATTTCCACATCCGGACTTCTCTCTCATCAGAACTCCACCCAGCAGACCAGCCTATCACAGTCCGGCTCGGCGTGGCCGCTTGCGGCCGTCGCGGTTCATCATTAAATGCTGGACTTAGAGATGACTGCAAGAGTATGCTACCTGCACGGCAGAGCCTGGCAAGCTACCCGTGTTGTATTTGATATGCCAAATACCAGTAACAATTATAGATAGACCTCATTCCGGAATGGATTGTGACTCTTTATGTTCCTGGAGCAAGCAGATGTCCTTGGGCTCTACTAGCATGAGACAGGACATATGGAGATGTTACTGGGGCCCGCTCGAGCAAATCGATGAACAATGGGAAGACAGTGACAGTGAAGTGATAAGTGATAAGTGAAGAAGCATTTTGAGTGTTAACTACAAAATAAAATCAATTTTACTATAAACTTTATAATTTTTGAAGATCGTATAAACCTATATTTATATTAGTTTTTATTTGCATAATGATCTCTTATGTCCCATAACTAATACTTTTCTAAAATGTGGTACAGAAGTAGAAAGTATAAGAAAGAAAAATAAAATCAATTTTACTATAAACTTTATAAACTATAAAATTAACATTAGACTCAAAACTGGCAAGAGCAAGAATGAAATGCAAACTACATACAGGTGGATAGGAAATAAAAGCAATGGATGATTTAATTACTTTTGAAATTGTAGATTTCCAAGACAATAGCAAACAGAAGATAAGCAGACATTGAAACACTGTATAAATATAGCCCCAAAACCAGGCTACACTTGGGGGTAAATTAGCTAAGAATATAAATCTAGGTATGATTGCTTATACCTAACTGCTGTTAAGAAATTTCTTTTTACAAAACTGGCTTGCTAAATATAAAATGAAACAACTGGTAAAATTTTGTCTGCTGTGATATACTACCAACAGAAAAGAAAAAAGTGCTAACAATCATTCTTAAGATGTCAACATGGTGACTTATGGTTCTGCCTGTGCTTGGACACTGAAAATACAAAAGCTAAAGATATACCAATTTTGGGAATATAGCAGAAGGTGGCTAACAAGCCACCTCACTTCTCCAGGAAATGTGTATTCACTGCAAAACAACTATTATGGGATGTGTTCATTGTGTCCAAAGGGCAAGTGTATCTGCAGGAGTCATGGAAGCTGACTGGCAAGGATTTAAATGTGGACTTTGCCTTGAGCTCTACAGAAGGATTCTCCCTCCTAATTTTACAAAGTGACCAGGACTCACATCAGCAAAGACTCAGACGTTGTTTCACTGACTTTTCCACCTAAGAGAATGCTAGTCTCGGGTTCAAGTTAAAAATACTCTAATTGATACCAATTTTTTGTGGCAAAAACAATGGTTCAAATAGATCAAATTAATAGCAACAGAAAGTTAATTTAATGAAAACTTAGCACTGAACTGCATCACATTTGAGGAAAAACTTATATAAATATACAGTAAAGCTGTACTGAAGGGGAAAAAGGCTAGAGTGGGTGGAAAGGAATATTATTTTTCTTTTTATTGAATCCCTGAGATACACAGTTACAAAATTGTTCATGAAGAGTATCAGTAATACAGTGTCCTGACACCCATGCTTCACATGGGAAGGAATGTTGTAAAGGAAATTGAAAGAGACTCCCTTTGTTAAAAACAAAATTATGGGGCTCAGGTATGAAGCTCAGTGGTGGTGTGTAAGGCTTCACATTCAGCCCTGAGCACAACAAAGAGAAAAAATGTGTTATGTGTGTGTGTGTGTGTGTGTGTGCAGTAGAAGAGAAAAGAGATTACTAATATAAGAACATACAGAAACTGTTACCTCAGCTGCAACATTTGGGATGGTTTTGTTTCTGGATCATAAATCTTGAGAGCACATTTCTTGGAACAGTGTAAGGCTACACAGTGACCAACAAATTCCTGGAAGGTAAGAGGTACAGAGGTCATAGAAAAAGCACCCAAAGGTAGAAGAAAGGATGGTGACAGTGACTTTACTAAGACCAAAAATGATAACTGCTAGTGCCTCCCATCATTCCCTTATTCCCACTCTTGAGGTCAGTGGTATAGAAGTAAGACTATAAAAGCAGGTAGAAAATTAATGGAGGATATTCATAAACTTCCTGTGTAATCATGGAAATTAATTTTAATAATTAGGATTAATCTCTTAATCATGAAATCTGTGGATTTTATGTGATGTACCTAATATATATTATATATAGTGGGTGTAACTAATATATATATATTAGTTACATCACATAATGTACCTAATATAATGTGCCTAACATATATAATCTATTAATAATATGTATTTGGTACATTATATAATAATATGTATTAGATACATATAATAAAATATTCTAATATTATAAAAATATTATCTGGATAAAAAATACAGTTTGCTTGTTGTTTGTGGGGGGGTTTTTTTTTTTGCTTTTTGGGTCACATTCAGCAATGCTTAGGGGTTACTCCTGGCTCTTCACTCAGGAATTACTCCTGGTGGTGCTCGGGAGACCATATGGGATGTGGGGATCTAACCCAGGTCCTGTGTGCAAGGCAAACGCCCTACTCACTGTGCTATCGCTCCATCCCCAGTAAATATAGTTTTTAAAGTATAATATTCAGCTGGCAGGTGGAAGACAAGAGATAGGCTTGTCTACATTCCCAGGGCTCTGCACTATGGGCCCTGGATGGTGGATGATCTGACATAGGAAAAGACTGGGCCCCCTAAGAATGAACCCAGAGTCATGGCAGAGCCTGGCAAGATACCCGTGGTGTATTCAATAGGCAAAAAAAGGTAACAATAGAGATGAACTGGACAAGGGACAGACCAGACACACATGTGTGCTGCCCAGCCCACATGGAGCAGCTCATGGAGTCTCTGAGGAATTGGGTAGTCCCCGGCTGAGATCAACATAGTGCCTAGGGTAAAGCAGTCATGTGGGGGAAACCACACTGGCCGGAATTGGAGTAGGGATTTGGGCTCCTTCCTCTCCATGCCAGTGAGCGTGGCTACAGGCTTGCAGCCTCCGCAAACCAGATGAACCAGACAAGGGGTAGACCAGACGCACAGCTGTGACAGTGTGCAGCTGTGCAAGAGGCTTAGATAACAAAGTATGGTAGGACCAGGTCCTTCCCAGGATCTTTCACATCTGTACACCATAATGATCATTGTAATTGTAACAAACTGGAGAGGTTGATGGGGAATGAGGAACTATAATGTCACACTAGAACTCACTACTGAATATACACATAGATAATTGCATCATAAACCGTAAGGCAAGTCACAAGGTATAGGAGAAGAGGGAGAAATAAAGACAGAAAGAGAGATAGAGAGAAAGATGAGAGACTCAGACACACGGGGGAGAACTGCCATCCGACTCTTGACTCTCCCCCTAGCTCAGCTGACCATGAGGCTCCCAGGAGGCAAGATGGGTTTTGGGTGTGGGCACATCACTTCTGTAGGGCCTCAGAAGCAGCCGGATGAGACTCACTCACCATAATAGCTGCCATTATCAAGGTCCGGACCCCACTGCTCATCAGAACCCACACAAGAGATAGTCTGATCTTAAGACCAGCTCAGAGCAGCCATGTTTGAGCCCAGGTAGGCGGCTCGGAGGCGGAAGTCACGAGGCATTCCTGGAGATGGAGCTGGGGTAAACCTTCCCTCTCTGACCTGTCCCATAGGCCTGGTGGCCCCGCACATGAATTGCCTTGGGGCTCTTGGCCATCATGCAGAGACTCAGAGCATGGGGAAGAGCTGCCATTCGGCTCTCCCCTAGCTCTGCTGACCATGAGGTTCCCAAGAGGCAAGATGGGTTTTGGGTGTTGGCCCATCACTTCTGTAGGACCTTGGAAGCAGCCGGATGATACTTGCTCACTATAATAGCCGCCATTTTTGTGGTCCGGACCCAGTACATCAATCTAATGGAACCAATCATGTTCTAGAATATATTACAATCTACAATGTATTAGAAAGGGAAGTGAGAAAGAGAGAGAGAGAGAGAGAGAGAGAGAGAGAGAGTAGGGAGATAAATAACCTGACATGGAGACAGGCAAGAGGAAGGTTGCCATTGGTGATGGGAGATGGGCAGGGGTGGAGGGATGGGTGTTGGAACACCGTAGAACCAAAATTCAAACATGAACATCTTATAATTGTATATATAATGGTGGTATAATAAAATATTTTTTAAAATAAAGTATAATCTATAACATGAAGTCATGTTACAAACCAACTACCTAATAAAAATGTGTTAGAAAACTATACTTGCTATCATCCATACAGAAAGCACAGGGATCAGGTGTTTGCCTTAAACATGGCCAATCCCAGTCAATTCTCATTATGGCATAACGTCCCTTGACAGCAAGAGGAATTAAACCCCAGCACAGAGTTAAGAGCAAAGCCTGAGAACTACTTCACATGGCCCCTAAACTAAAGATGAAATAAATTATACTGCCTGGTTCATTATGTTACATATTCCCTGTGGAAACATTAAGATACTGGAGAGATAGTATATGTATTAAGTGCTTTTCTTTTTTTTTTATTATACCACCATGAGACATACAATTACAAAGGTGTTCATAATTGGTTCTTGGTAATACAGTATTCCAGCACCCATCCCTCCAACAGTGCCCCATTTCCACCACCAATGTAGCCCACCCACTCCCCACCCCAGGCTGCCTCAATAGCAGATAGCCCCGGTTCCTCCCCTCTCTCTCTCTCTGTCTCTGCATCTCTCTCCCTCTTCTTTTACACATTGTGGCTAGCCCTGCAGATATTTAGAGTTTATCACTTAAGTCTCTTTGCAGATATTCAATGGTGAGTTTTAATCTGTTAAGGGCTTTTCTTGTATTTAGCTGACTCTGGTTCAATTCCCAACACCACGTATTTCCCCTAGTACTGTCAAGTATTTCTTGAGCACAGAGTCAACAAGTCCTGAGCCTACCAGTATGGCTCTAGAACAAAAAAATATAAATAATTTATTTAATTAAACACTAACCAAAGGGTTGGGAAATAGCTCAGGGCTCAGGGGCATATGCCTTCCACATATAAAGATCCAAGTTCAATCCCTGTTATTTTATGGCCATCCAAACATAGCTGGATGTAGCCCTGGAAGCCCCATACCTCCACCTGACAGCACCCGTGGGTGTGGTTCTGATTGTTCCCACCATCACCGGGTCCATGATTGAGCCACTGTACTCCTATTTAGAACCTCATATTGAGATCAAATGACTTCAAATGCCCTTCATATGATCCCTGTGGAATTGCTTCCAGAGGATACCCTCGACAGATAAAAAAGATATCTAACCAATGAGACATTTATAAAATATTAATCTGTAGCCCTTAAAATCATAAAGCAATTGATAGAAACCACAAGTATATAGGACTGGAGAGATGTACAGTACACTGGAGAGATGAGGAGTTAAGGTTGCATGTAGACATGCATGTAGACATGTCTTGCATGTAGACAACCGCGGTTTGAATGCTAGGAAAATATGTTCCCCAAGTCTTATTTGGCCAAGAATCACCAGCGGGGACTCCCCAGGAATCCTGAAAAAAAACAAAACATTTCTCTGCAGGCTCTCAACAGAGGCCACATTTCTTCTAGGGTCACACTTTTTCTTTGACTTGTGAACTGTGCCCTTTATCTTCAAAGTAATTGACTCAAGCCTTCTCATGCTTTTATTTCTCCAACATTCCCCATCCCCACTCAGGGAGGGTGGGTGTTGGGAAGGGAGTGGGGAATAGCCACATCCAACAGTGCTCAAGAGCTATTCCTGGCTCTGTGCTCAAAAGTGATCACTGTTGGTTCTGGGGATGCAGCTAGATCTGGCCACATCACAAGACAAGTCCTTAAACTCCGATAGAGAATATAGAAAGTATATTACCCCTATGGCTCCACAGCATTTTCTTTTGTACCATCTCTGACCAACTTTTCTGTCTTCCTCTACTGCTTTTTAAGGGCACATGTGATTAGATCAGAACTACCTAAACAGTACAGAATAAACATCCTATCTTAATTATTACCTTAACTTAAATTTTGAAATTTATGTTTTGCCAAAGAACTTTGTAAATATTCCAGGGAATGAGGTCAGAGAGACAGTACAGTAATGAAGCTTCTGCTTTGTATGTGACCAACCTCAATTGACCTCCTGCATGGTATATTGTTCCTGACCACTGCCAGGAGTGGTGCCTGAGCATGGAGCAAAACCAGTAGATGAGCATTGCCAAATGTTCTTTCCCATTAAAAAAAATCCAGAAATTTGACTGTAAATATCTTCACAAGTCATAGTTCTGCCTATCACAACTATTCACTTTATCATGTACAAAGATAATGTTACATGTCTATACTTCTGAAACAGAATAAGTCCTTGATAAACAAAGACCATAGCAATAGTGTGGGAAAGAGACTGATAAATAATCACTGAAGTTCTCAGTCAAGAGTCCAAAGAAAAGAGCTGAAACCATAAGGATGGGAAGGGACAGAGGATCAAACAGAAAGGAGGCTCTCGGGTCATGAGAATAATTTAAACATAAGAACAAATGTGGCAAGTTCTAGTAACGAGATGTATGTATTGGAAACAAATTAATCTGAAATTCAAGCATTTAATAAACTTCTTAAGGCCTTATTCTTTTTTTATATGTGTTGATGATGCTGGGAATTGAATGAGACCATCAGTCAGCTTTACTAAGTTTTGGTAAACCTACAATTGTCTTCCCAACCACATTTTCCAGGTATTTCAGAAGTTCTATGGAAATTCATCTCTGATTTAATTATATAACTTAAAAGCACCAACATCAATCATTCCTTGAGGATATGTATTCCTTTATATTTTTATATAAAAATATAAAGGACCACATTAAAGTACCCTCCAGACTGCTATATTTTTCCAGCTATGAAAATCTTATAAAATATACTTCAAATAAGGGAAAAGTATATATGCATAAATGTTAGTCTACCAAAATTAATATCAATTACCATAAACTAAAGCTTATGTTAGGAAAAATGAAGCCATGAAATTTGCATATAAATTGATGGACATGGAGAGGATCATGTTGAGTGAAATTAGCCAGAAGGAAAAAGACAGATATAAAATGACTGCAATTATTTGCATGACATAAATATAAATATATGTATACATATTATGATACCAATATCCAAGGTCAGGCAAAACATGGATCAGGAGGTCTTGTTAAAAGTGGAAATTACCACAAATGTATGTGAGTCAGAGGTTAGGTAAGACAGAGAAGGGGACAGTGTGCTAATAATTGTCGAAAGTGCTAATACCAACCTAGAACTGAACATTAAATACAGGTTAAAAGATACACATGATAACCTCTAAGTTTATGTATTACAATCCACAATATGTAAGAGAAGGAAGAGAGTAAAAGAGAGAGAAAGAAAGAGAAAGAGAGGAAAGAGATAAAGAACCTGCCATAGAGGCAGGCTAGGGGAGGGGGAGGGAATTGGGGACATTGTTGGTGGGAAATGGGCACTGGTGGAGGGATGGGTGCTGGAACACTGAAGACTGAACCCAAACATAAACATCTTTGTAATTGTATATCTCACGGTGGTATAATAAAATACTAAAAAATTTAAATAAAAATGTTAAATAAAATTATTTAATTAATTAATTAAAGCATAATTTTAGATAAAATTATTAACAAGACAGGAAAACAACAGGTGATCTTGACACTATCCTATCAGACCCCCCACGATGAGTGTAACCAGGTCCATCAAGTACTGCCCATAAGGGTCCTTATAAAAGTTATTTTGAGGATGAAGAGATTGTACAGCAAGTATGGCAGTTGCTTTGCTTGCAAACATCCTGGGTTTGATCCCCAGAACCACATACAGGGCCAAACCATGGCTGAGAGTGAGTCTTGAGTACAAAGCCAGGAGTAATCCTGAAGTCCAGTCAGTATGTCCTTATAAGAAAAAAAAATGCCTTTCTCTCTCTTTCTCTTTTCCTTCCCTTCTAGACTATGGATTACAGAACATACATTAAAAGGTTGTCATGTGAATCCTTTTGCCTCTATTTCATGCTCAGTTCTAGGTTGGCATTAGTACCCTCGACTATTATTAGCACCCTGTTCCATTTTCTGTCTTTCCTAAACTCTGACTCCCACACGGTTGTGATAATTTCCACCTTTGACAAGACCTCCTGATATATGCTTCACTTGACCTTGGATATTGGTATCATAATATGTACATATATATTTATGCCATGCAAATAAATGCAGTCATTCTGTATCTGTCTCTCTCCTTCTGGCTAATTTCGCTCAACATAATCTTCTCCATGTCCATCCATTTATAGGCAAATTTTATAACTTCATTTTTCCTAACAGCTGCATAGTATTCCATTGTGTAGATGTACCAAAGCTTCTTTATCCAGTCATCGATTTTCGGGCACTCTGGTTGCTTCCAGATTCTGGCTATTGTGAATAATGCTGCTATGAACATAAAAGTAGGGATGGTGTTTCCGCTGCGTATTTTTGGTTTCCCAGAGTAGATTCCCAGGAGTGGTATGGCTGGGTCAAATGGGAGTTCAATTTCTAGTCTTTGGAGGAAAGTCCATATTGTTTTCCAGAAAGGCTGTACCAGCCGGCATTCCCACCAACAATGGATGAGTGTCCCCTTTTCCCCACATCCACGCCAGCACTTGTTGTTCTTGCTCTTTTGAATATGTGCCAGTCTCTGTGGTGTAAAGTGGTATCTCATTGTTGTTTTGATTTGCATCTCTCTGATGATTAGTGATAATGAGCATTTTTTCATATGTTTTTTGGCCATTCGAATTTCTTCCCTTGCTGAAGTTTCTGTTCATTTCTTCTCCCCATTTTTTGATGGGGTTGTTTGTTTTCTTCTCGTAAAGTTCTACCAGTGCCTGATATATCCTGGATATTAACCCCTTATCAGATGGGTATTGGGTGAATATTCTTTCCCATTCTGTGGACTGCTTTTGTATCTTAGTCACTGTTTCTTTTGAGGTGCAGAAGCTTTTTAGTTTCATATAGTCCCATATGTTTATCTTTTCTTCTAGTTGCTTTGTTAGTGATGTTTCACCTTTGAAGATGCCTTTAGCTTCAATGTCGTGGAGGGTTTTTCCTATATTTTCTTCAATGAACTTTATGGATTCAAGTCTGATATTGAGATCTTTAATCCATTTTGATCTGATTTTTGTGCATGGTGTTAGACACAGGTCCAAATTCATTTTTTTACATGTTGCTGCCCAATTTTCCCATCACCACTTGTTGAAGAGGCTTTCCTTACTCCATTTTAGACTCATTGCACCTTTATCAAAGATTAAATGATCATGTGTTTGAGGTTGGGTGTCAGGATACTCAATTCTATTCCATAGGTCCACAGGTCTGTTTTTATTCCAATACCATGCTGTTTTAATTACTACTGCCTTGTAGTACAGTTTGAAGTTGGGAAAGGTGATGCCTCCCATCTTCTTTTTCCCGAGGATTGCTTTAGCTATCCTTGGGGGTTTATTGTTCCATACAAATTTCAGGAGCGTTTGGTCAATTTCTTTGAAGAATGTCATCGGTATCCTCATAGGGACTGCATTGAATCTGTACAGAGCTCTAGGGAGTATTACCATTTTGACAATGTTGATTCTCCCCATCCATGAACAGGGAACGTGTTTCCATTTCCTTGTGTCCTCTTTTATCTCTTGGAGCAGTGTCAGAGAGAGAAAGGCAAAGAAATAAAGAACCTGCCATGGAGCAGGGCTGGGTTAGGGGAGGGAACCGGGGATGTTGTTGGTGGGAGATGGGCACTGGTGGAGGGACGGGTGCTGAAACACTGTATGACCAAAACCCAAACATGAACTTTTTAATTGTGTATCTATTTATTTGTATGGAGATGGGCACTGGTGGAGGGACGGGTGCTGAAACACTGTATGACCAAAACCCAAACATGAACTTTTTAATTGTATATCTTTTTATTTGTATATCTCACGGTGGTATAATAAAATACTTAAAAAATAAATAAATAAAAATGGAAAGCTGGAAAAAAAAGAAACAAAAATGGATAAAAATTAAAAATAAAAAGAAGCATTCTTACAGAAGTGTTAACACTGTCCATTTATGTTAAAATTGAGAGGTCAGTGTCATAGTACAGTGGGGAGGGCATTTTCCTTGCATGCGGCCAACCGAGGTTCGATCCCAGGTATCCCATATCCAGGTATCCCAGAGCGCGGCCAGGAGTAATTCCTGAGTGCAGACCCAGGAGTAACAGCTGAGCATTGCTAGGTGTGACCCAAAAAAAAAAAAAAAAGATTACCTTACATATTCCCTAAGCCGATTTATTTTGGAGCAAGGTCTTTTTAGTTCATAAGGCCTTAATGTTTACATTGTAAAACAACTGCCCCCTGTGTAAACTACAGTGTTCCCAGTGTTCAAGGTGGCATACCAAAAGAATCTGCACTATTGTTTTCCAAGGCTTCTTTTTTGTATGTGGTCTTTGAATGTAACACTATATTTTATAATATTTACATTATAATTTTTTGCAAATTATATATTTGCCAATATTTTGCAAAATAAACCTTCATTTTTCTACCTTATAACTCCCTCAATATATACACTCTTGGTAATTATGTACATGATTGATTACATTCCCCTAGAAATTATGTATTTCGCTTCAATACTCAGGAGAAATTTTTCCTGAATGAAGACAGTTATTCTAATGTTTATGCACTCTCACTGCTCAGCTGTGTTGCTAGTTATTTTTTCAGAACCTAGCATGCTCTCGAAGAACATTAACTCCATCTTCTATTGCCAACATTTATTCTGTCCTTTCCAACTCTGTCCATCTGCCCTAACTTCTTTTCTCTCTCCCAATATTTTCTCCTTTCCTTCCTTTCATATTCCATACAATAATTCAAGTTTGACCTAAGGAATTCCCAGTCAGTCTGGGCAATAAATATTTGTGTTCAATCAACTGCTATGCAAGAAAATACTAACAGTGTGCTACAAATGACATATAAATAGATTTTATTTAAATTATCACCAAAAGGGACCGGAGCGATAGCACAGCAGGTAGGGCATTTGCCTTGCATCCCATATGGACCCCTGAGCACTGCCAGGAGTAATTCCTGAGTGCAGAGCCAGGAATAACCCCTAAGCATCACCGGTGTGACCCAAAAAGAAAAAAAAATTATCACCAATCATAACAATAGTTCCCTAAGAAACACCTAAAATTACCATAGAATAGAAGAACCAAAATATAAATTAAAAATAAAAGAGGAAAGAAGGTAATTCTGTTCAATTCAAAGAGAAATCTATAGAAGGTATAAACTCCTGTCATATCCCCAAAGATCTTTCCTTCACTAACCTGTAGGGGCAGACCTTTGCTTTTCCAGTTTGAACAGTGTTATTTCTTTGTCTCTGCTGCCCCCTCTGCTGGAACAGTCTATCTGTCCTTCTTTCTCTGAAACCTCACTTTCTCTCAAAGTCAGCTCAAGGGTAAATCTGTAATGCCCGCTGCCAGGCCTTCTTCCTCTGCCAGACAAGGTCAATTAACCTTCTAGATCCCCAAGTCATGTTGCACGTAACTACATTAGCACCTCTCACTTTGCTGTGTGAATTTCTGTCAATGCCATCTTTGTGCCAACATTAAATTTTATCCACTTGTTGTCTAAGTTTTCAAAACATTAATTCAAAATGCATCCCAGGTATAAATGATATTTTTTAGAAAGCACTTGTGAACTTGTTCTTTAGATTTTGTGAATTTAGGAGCTTTGAAGTTAAGAGCTCTGTACAATTCAGGTTATTCTCAAAATTAATGTCTCTGTGGCTTAGCCATGAATTAAATAATATTATGAACAAATTGTTTGAGAATGCTAGAACCCTCAGCATGAAATGACTGCCTATAATGCAAGTGTGTTACAATGCATAAAATGCACAGAGAGACATCTGAAGCATTATTCAACACTAATGTCTGAGGCCACCACAGTTTATGTATGTTGCAGGCCACTAGGGACCCCATGAGAAAAAAAATATCAACCTGGATATATTTTATAAATATGGATGGGGCAGTCTGTGCATAAAATTGGTAATGAGGAAGGAGACCTCTCAGTTTAGGTATTTCAAAATAAAAAATAATTTACCTTTGAAAATGAAACCCCAAACATGAATGTTCCTAAAGAAACACAAAATATTAACAAATGTACCCATATCAACCTAAAACTATTCATAGCTAAAGAAGATATTAAGAAAAGAAAATCACTGGGCTGGATTAATAGTATAGCGGGTAGGGCACATGCCTTGCACAAGGTCTACCCGGGTTTGAGCCCCAGCATCTCATATGGTTCCTCGAGCACTACCAAAAGTAATTCCCCAGTGCAGAACCAGAAGAAATCCCTGAGCATCACTAGGTGTGACCCAAAAAGGCAAGATAGATAGACAGACAGACAGACAGACAGACAGATAGACAGATGATAGATAGATAGATAGATAGATAGATAGATAGATGAGATAGATAGATAGATAGATAGATAGATAGATAGATAGATAGATAGATAGATAGATAGATAGATAGATAGATAGATAGATAGATAGATAGATAGATAGATAGATAGATAGGCAGACAGACAGAACATGGAAAATACTTTTATATATTGTCACTGTCACTGTCACTGTCTTCCCCGTTCATCATCGATTTGCTCGAGCGGGCCCCAGTAACATCTCCATATGTCCTGTCTCATGCTAGTAGAGCCCAAGGCATCTGCTTGCTCCAGGAACATAAAGAGCCTCAATCCATTCCAGAATGAGGTCTATAATTGTTACTGGTATTTGGCATATATATCAAATACAACACGGGTAGCTTGCCAGGCTCTGCCGTGCAGGTAGCATACTCTTGTAGGCATCTCTAAGTCCAGCATTTATTGATGAACTGTGCAGCCCGCTTGCGGCCGCGAACTGGGCGCTGATAGGCTGGTCTGCTGGGTGGAGGTCTGACGAGAGAGAAGTCCGGATGTGGAAAATGGAGGCCGTCATGGAGTGGGGGTCGTCTGGCTTGTTGCGAGGCTCTGCTGGGGTGGCGGGCCAGGGCTAGAACCCACCATCCCTCCCGGGAGCCTTGTGAGCGGCTGGTCACAGGGGAGAGCCAGTAGCAGCTCTGCCCCATGTCTGCGAGTCTCTGGACCGGCATACCTGAGCCGGATTTAAGAAAGACTGCTGCAGGGTGGAACTCAATGAGCCGGGCGCTGATAGGCTGGTCTGCTGGGTGGAGGTCTGACGAGAGAGAAGTCCGGATGTGGAAAATTATATGTTGTATTGTAAATAAATGTTGGATAATGTTTACACTGTACAAACAGAGTTTTCTAAAAAATTTTTAGAGGACAAATAATTTTTCAGGACACCAACCCACTATCTGTGAAACTTTATAGAAGTTAGAAAAGAACTTATGGGCTTTACAGCTTTATAGCAGGTTAAAATTCAGGGAAATCCATGTTTAGAATAAAAGTGTGTGAAGTACCCAGAATTATTATATCATCAGATTTCACATACATTCCCCAGTGTAGATGAATAGCCTCTTTTATTTGAGGAGTTAGCAATGTAGAGGAACAGAGAGAATTAGATCCACCGGGCTCAGCCTTCAGCTGCTACCCTAATTTTCTGAAAAGGAACTCACAAAGAAGAAATGGACCAGAACGTAGAAAGTCTAAAAATATCCAAGTTGGATTTAAAATCTAACATTTCTTATTGTCTAGTGCATTTTCTTCTATTCTGAAAAATAGTTAAATCAGATTAAAATAAATTATTGTAACTGATAAGCTTAGCATTCTGAAGAGTTTCTAATGAAACACAGAAATAAATTTTGTTTCCTGTTTTAATGCCAACTCTTTGTCTCTTTGTTTACAGAAAGTATAATACAGTCCATAGTCTCCTACTGACATCTAGTGTCTACATCAGAGTATACAAAACTTGGGGATAAAAATAAAAATAAATTACCTTCACATTTTTAAAATATTTTTTCTAGACTCTAAGACATGGAGAACAGTCCCAAATTTTTAAGATGATGTATTATGGTTTCCTTACTGCTGGTGGCTTGGGATGTTAACAAATAAGAAAAGAACATTACAGCAAAATTAATTTTGTCAGTAACTTTGAGCACCTATGTGCCCACCCATCTTGAAAGTTCTAGTAATACAGCTGACTAAAATGGAATCCCTGCCCTTAAAAAAAAAAACTGGCATTCAGACCAGGAGAAATACCAGAGGCATTACAAAATGACATGTTTCCAAGCGCAATTAGAAGCTGGTTTGACCCCCTGAGAATCACAAAGTAGCCAGGAGGGACTCCAGCCACCATGAAGTTCAGGACTCTAGAATCCAAGCAGCAGAGCAACTATGAGATGCAGCATTTAACCACCTGGTCCAGCTAGCTGAGAATCACAGGGAGAGGTCTCTGTGCCCAGAGTACATCATGGGAGGCAACATCCACCAAATCCTGACTTTCAAATAACACAAGTAAAAAAAAATCTCAGTGAAAATTTCATAAACACAGGTATGTCAGATGAGCTGGAGCAATAGCACAGTGGGTGGGGCATTTGCCTTGCATGTGGCTGACCTGGGTTCCATCCCCAGTATCCCATATGGTCCCTGAGCTTTGCTAGGGAGTAATTCCTGAGCAAAGAGCCAGGGAATAGCCCCTGAGCATTGCTGGATGTGACACCCAACCAAAAAAAAAAAAAAATAAAATAAAATAAAGAAAAGAAGTATGTCAGAAAAATTATGAGAACTATAATGAAAATAAAAAAGAGTAATGAGATACTGAAAACAAAGATCTTCTTTATCATATGTTGGAGGACAGGTTTAGCTAACCTGGGAGCTTTGTTGTTTTGCCCACTTCCAGCTTAATCTTATTTAAGCCAAGGTTCATTCTAATGAGACCTCTCTTCTATGTAAACAATGCTAGAGGGTGTGGCAGTTACAGAAGTCACCTTGATTGAATAACTTCTGACTTATACATCTACTAAGACTTCTATGTTTTCTAGATTGGGCACAGTTCCTCTTTATACCCACTGCACCCAGCGTGGGACAGTTAGAATTTACCAGGAGACTACCATCCTGGCTATGTTTAGACTATAGGAAGACTATAGGAAGGATCATACTAGTTTGCTCTAAGCAGGCGAGTGTGACTCTTTCAGTACGAGAACAAGATACTCAGAATCACCCTGGTGCAGATAATAATAAGAAGGACCTTGTGGGTACCATCTAGATTACATGAAGCTCATGAAGTTAAGATGTATTACTTTATATCAGCCCTCTCTCTCTCCAGTGTTTTACACAAGAGATAATCTTGGTAGAAAGAATTAGACCTTGGCATAACCTTTGTTTATACCTGCAATAGGGTGTGGCACTACACTCTGTTTAGAGTTCTTTATTGACATGACCCTCCCGGTTGGATTACTTTGATGTATATAAGGGACTGACTTGAGGCCCCTTAACCTTCACCTTTTGCTTTTTGGGCCTTTAGGCTTTTGGCTTTTTGCTCTTTGGCCCTTTTGCTCCTTCTTCTGGGTAGGACTCAGCTAGGGTGAGATCCTCTCTCTTTGGTGGGAGACTTAGGCTCTTTTGTATGGTCTAAGTTTGGGCCAGAGCTGAAGTTTGTTCATTATATTGGAGTGCTGTGGAAGAGCTTTTGTACTATTAAAAGCCATTTTTTGGAACTGCACCGGACTCATGAGTTTTCATCTGTTCTCCCGCGTCTTCGGATATAGAAGAAAACTTCTGCCCTGACACTGTCGGGAACCCCGGCGGCATTTCCCGACAATCATACAGAAGTATGGTCAAGAAATAAACTACTATTACTAGCATTGTAAAACACATAATCTCAACTTCTTAAAAACTGAATAAAGGGGAAGAACAAATAAGCATTTCTTTTGTTCCAGTATTGCACGTAATATATTCAACAATGACTAATCAGAACCTACAACGTGACAGAGAATGTTCCCATGATTGACTTCAGAGGAAATGAATTTTGTTTATTGTTTTTACTAGTTTTTCCCCATTTTTAATAGTAGATTTATTGAGGTAAAAATTCAACAAAGTACATGAAAGCCCTTTACTCTTTATTAAGGAACTGTGATTTACAAAGTTACTGATAGTTGTGCTTTAGACATTTAATATTTCAACACAATCCCATCACTAGTGTCAACCAGTGATCCCACATTGCCTCCCCATCCCAATCCCCAATCCCAATCTTGGAGTGATCAACATGACAGGCACATTACAAAGTTTCGCAGCTGCAACTTAGATCTCATATATTACATACATTTATGATCTCATATATGTAAATACATACATATATGTATGTATGTATACATACATATATACATATATAAACTTAGTAGAAGCATGCATATGTGTGTATATATAGAGATATCTAGATATATAGAGATATATATCCTATATATAACCTTTTATACATTTTATTTCTGTTTGTTGTTTTTATATCCCTTTGCCTACATTCAATGCTCAGTTCTATATTTTTTATTAAATATTTTATTATACCACCGTGAGATATACAATTACAACATTGTTCATGTTTAGAGGTTTCAGTCACATAGTGTTCCAGCCAGCACCCCCCCTCCACCAGTGCCCATTTCCCACCACCAATGTCCCCAATTCCCTCCCCCTCCCATAGCCTGCCTAAATGGCAGGTTCTTTATCTCTTTTTCTCTCTCCTCTCTCTTTTCCTTCTCTTACACATTGTGGGTTGCACTACATATACTTAAAGCCATAGTGTGCATTTTTTGGCCTGTATTTAATGCTCATTTCTAGGTTGGTAAGTTGGTATTAACCCTTTCGACATTTATTCACACATGTTCCCTTCTCTGTCTTACCTAACCTCTGAATCCGACATGTTTGTGGTAATTTCCACTTTTCATAAGACCTCCTGATCCACGTTTCACCTGATACTGGATTTTGGTGTCAGAATATATGTATATATACATATATATATATATGTCATGCAAATAAATGCAATCATTCTATATCTCTCTCTTTCCTTCTGACTAATTTCACTCAACATGATCCTTTCCATGTCCATCCATTTATAGGCAAATTTCATAACTTCATTTTTCCTAACAGCTGCATAGTATTCCATTGTGTAAATGTACCACAGTTTCTTTATCCAGTCATCAGTTCTCAAGAATACTAGTTGTTTCCAGATTCTGTCTATTGTGAATAGCGCTGCTATGAAAATAAAAGTGCGGATTGTGTTTCCGCTGTGTGTTTTTGGCTTCCCAAGGTATATTCCCAGGAGTGGTATGGCTGGGTCAAAAGGGAGCTCAATTTCTAGTCTTTGGAGGAATGTCCATATTGTTTTCCAGAAAGGTTGTACAAGTCAACATTCCCACCAACAATGTATGAGAGTCCCCTTTTGCTGCATCCACGCCAGCACTTGTTGCTTTTGCCCTTTTGGATATGGGCCAGTCTCTGTGATGTGAGGTGATATCTCATTGTTGTTGATTTGCATCTCTCTGTTGATTAGTGATGATGAGCATTTTTTCATATGCCTTTTGGCCATTCGAATTTCTTCCTTGTCAAAGTTTCTGTTCATCTCTTCTCCCCATTTTTAATGGGGCTGTTTGTTTTCTTCTTGTAAAGTTAAACCAGTGCCTGATATATCCTAGATATTAACCACTTATCAGATGGGTATTGGGTGAATATTCTTTCCTATACTGTGGACTGTCTTTCTACCTTGGTCACTGTTTCTTTCGAGGTGCAGAAGCTCTTTAGTTTCATGTAGTCCCATATGTTTATCTTTTCTTCTAGTTGCTTTGTTAATGGTGTTTCACCTTTGAAGATGTCTTTAGCTTCAATGTCGTGAAGGCTTTTTCCTATATTTTCTTCACCGTACTTTATGGATTCAGGTCTGATATTGAGATCTTTAATCCATTTTGATCTGATTTTTGTGCAAGGTATTAGACACAGGTCCAAATTCATTTTTTCACATGTAGCTGTCCAGTTTTCCCAGCACCACTTGTTGAAAAGGCTTTCCCTTACTCCAGTTTGCACTCTTTGCACCTTTATCAAAGATTAAGTGATCATGTCTTTGATGGTGGGTGTCAGGGTACTCAACTCTTTTCCATAGGTGCACAGGTCTGTTTTTATTTCAATACCACACTGTTTTAATTACTACTGCTTTGTAGTACAGTTTGAGGTTGGGAAAGGTGATGGCTCCCATCTTTTTTCCCAAGGATTGCTTTAGCTATCCGTGGAGGTTTATTATTCCATACTAATTTCAGGAGTATTTGGTCAATTTCTTTGAAGAATGTCATGTGTATCCTTATAGGGATCTCATTGAATCTGTGCAAGGTTCTAGGGAGTATTACCATCTTGACAATGTTAATTCTCCCCATCCATGAGCAGGGAATGTGTTTCCATTTCCTTGTGTCCTCTTTTATTTCTTGAAGCAGTGTCTTGTAGTTCTTTTTGTATAGATCCTTTACACACTTGGTTAAACTGATTCCTAGGTATTTGATTTTCTGTGGCACAATTGTGAATGGAATCGATTTCCTAATATCCCTTTCTTCTCTTTTGTTATTTGTGTATAGGAAGGCCACCGACTTTTTGGGTATTGATTTTGTGCCCTGCCACTCTACTATACATATCTATTGTTTCTAAGAGTTTTTGGGTAGAGAGTTTAGGGTTCTCTAAGTATAATATCATGTCATCTGCAAATAATGATAGCTTGATTTCTTCCTTGCCTGTCTGGATGCCCTTAATGTCCTTTTCTTCTCTGATTGCAATGGCGAGTACTTCCAGTACTATATTGAATAAAAGAGGTGAGAGAGGGCAACTTTGTCATGTTCCTGATCTTAAGGGGAAGGCTTTCAATTTTTCCCCATTGAGAATGATACTTGCTGTGGGCTTTTTGGTAGGTGGCTTTGACTATCTTGAGGAAGCTTCCTTCAATTCCCATTTTCTGGAGTGTTTTAATCATGAATGGGTGCTGGATCTTGTCAAATGCTTTTTCTGCATCTATTGATAGGATCATATGGTTTCTATTTTTTTCTCTTATTGATATGATGTCGTGCGGGTACCGTGCAGGTAGCATACTCCTGTAGTCATCTCTAAATCCAGCATTTATTGATGAACCGCGCAGCTGTGTGAGCCGGGCTGTGATGGGCTGGTCTGCTGGGTGGAGTTCTGACGAGGGTGAAGTCCAGATGTGGAAAATAAAGGCCCTCATGGAGTGGGGGGTCATTTGGCTTGTTGCAAGGCTCTGTTGGGGTGGCGGGCCAGGGCTAGACCCCGCCATCCCTCCTGGGGTGCCTCGTGAGCACTGCCTGGGCACAGGGAGAGCCAGTAGCAGTTCTGCGCCATGTCTGTGAGTCTCTGGATCAGCATACCTGAGCCGGATTTAAAAAAAGACTGCTGCACAGTGGATCTCCATGAACAGGGCTGTGATAGGGCTGGTCTGCTGGGTGGAGTTCTTACGAGGGGAAGTCCCTATGTGGAAAATTGAGGCCCTGATGGAGTGGGGGGGTCATCTGGCTTGTTGCAAGGCTCTGCTGGGTTGGTGGGCCAGGGCTAGAACCCACCATCCCTCCTGGGTGCCTCGTGAGCAGCTGGGCACAGGAATGACTACAGGAGTATGCTACCCGCAAGGCAGATCCTGGCAAGCTACCCGTGTCGTATTTGATATGCCAAATACCAATAATAGTTTTAAACCTCATTCCCATGCCCTGATGGAATGGTTTCATGCTTTTTATATTCCTGGAGCAGGCAGGTGCCCTTGGGCTCTACTAGCACAAGACAGGACATATGGAGATGTTATTGGTGCCTGCTCGAGCCAATTGATGATGAATGGGAAGACAGTGATATAGTGAAATCTGGCCCAGGTAGGCTGATCCAGAGACTCACAGACATGGGGCAGAGCTGCTGCTGGCTCTCACTGTGCCCATCTGCTCAAGAGGTGCCCTGGAGGGATGGCGGGTTCTAGCCCAGCCACCCCCAGCAGAGCCTCACAACTAGCCAAATGACTCCCCCATTCCATGAGGGCCTCCATTGTCCACATCCGGACTTCCCCCTCGTCAGAACTCCATCCAGCAGACCAGCCTATCACAGCCCGGTTCGCGCCACCTCGCTTCATCAATAAATGATGGATTTGGAGACGACTACAAGAGTATGCTACCCACACAGCAGAGCCTGGCAAGCTACCATTGTCATATTTGATATGCCAAATACCAGTAGACCTCATTCCCATGACCTGATGGAATGGTTTGAGGCTCTTTATGTCCTGGAGCAAGCAGGTGCCCTTGGGCTCTACTTGCATGAGACAGGACATATGGAGATGTTACTGGTGCCCGCTCAAGCAAATTAATGATGAATAGGAAGATAGTAACAGTGACAGTGGTATGATGTATTATGTTGATTGATTTGCGAATGTTGAACCATCCTTGCATTCCCGGGACGAATCCTACTTGGTCATGATGTATGATCTTTTTGATCAGTCTTTGGATTCTGTTTGCTAGTATTTTGTTGAAGATCTTAGCATATGTGTTTATCAAGGAGATTGGTCTGTAATTTTCCTTCTTTGTGTTGTCTCTCCCTGTTTTGGGTATCACGGAGATATGTGCCTCGTAGAAGCTGTTTGGGAATGTTTCTGTTTCTTCTATTTCCTGGCAGAGCTTGAACAGGACAGGCAGTAGGTCCTCCTTAAAGGTTTGGTAGAATTTGCTAGTGAACCCATCTGGACCTGGGCTTTTGTGTTTGGGCAGACTTTTAATTACTGTTTCAATTTCCTCAATGGTGATAGGCTTATCCAGGTATTGGAGGTCTTCTTGTTTCAATCGTGGGAGGTTATAGGACTTCAGGAATTTATCCATTTCTTCTAGTTTCTCATGTTTTGTGGCATACAGGTTCTCAAAGTAATCTCTGATGACCTTTTGGATTTCTGTCTTTTCTGTTGTGATGTCACCATTTTCATTTCTGATTCTGTTTATTTGGGTTCTCTCTTTCCCTGTCCTTACAAGTCTTGCCAGTGGCTTGTCAATCTTGTTTATTTTTTCAAAGAACCAGCTCTTGGTTTCATTAAGCATTTGGATTGTTTTTTTGGTTTCCAGCTAGTTGATTTCCTCCCTAAGTTTTATTATTTCTTTCTTTCTGCCTGAGTTTGGCTTCTTTTGTTGGTCTTTTTCTAATATTTTCAGCTGTGAGATCAGGTTATTTATATGGGCCCTTTCTTCTTTCCTTATGAATGCTTGCAGAGCTATGAACTTTCCTCTTAACACAGCTTTTGCTGTGTCCCACAAGTTCTGATAGTTGGTGTCTTCATTGCCATTTGTGTCTAGGAATCTTTGGATTTTCTGTTTGATTTCTTCTATGACCCATTTGTTGTTCAGCAGTGAGCTGTTCGGTTTCGGGTGTTTGGTTTGACTCCCCTGCTTCTGTGTATGGTTAACTACTATTTTCAGTGCATCATGATCTGAAAAGATAGTTGTCACAATTTCTATCTTTTTTATTTTGTTGAGGTATGCTTTGTGGCTCAGTATATGGTCTATCTTGGAGAATGTTCCATGTGCACTAGAGAAAAATGTGTATTCAACAATGGAATACTATGCAGCTGTTAGAAAAATGAAGTTATAAAATTTGCCTATAAATGGATGGACATGGAGAAGATTATGTTGAGTGAAATTAGCCAGAAGGAGAGAGACAGACAGATACAGAATGACTGCATTTATTCGCATAACATAAATATATATGTACATATTATGATACCAATATCCAAGGTCAAGTGAAACATATATCAGGAGGTCCTGTCAAAGGTGGAAATTATCACAAACGTGTGGGAGCCAGAGGCTAGGTAAGACAGAAAATGGAACAGTGTGCTAACAATTGTCAAGGGTACTAATGCCAACCTAAAACTGAGCATTAAATAGAGGCAAAAAGATACACAGGACAACCCTTTAATGTATGTTCTGTAATCCATAGTCTGGAAGGGGAAGGAAAAGAGAAAGAGAGAGAAAGGGAAAGAAATAAAGAACCTGCCATGGATGAGGGGCTGGGTTAGGGGGAGAGGGAACCGGGGACGTTGGTGGTGTGAGATGGGCACTGGTGGAGTGATGGGTGCTGGAACACTGTATGACCAAAACCCAAATATGAACTTTTTAATTGTATATCTTTGTAATTATAAAAAATTAAAAATTAAAAAAAGAAAGGAAGGAAGGAAGGAAGGAAGGAAGGAAGGAAGGAAGGAAGGAAGGAAGGAAGGAAGGAAGGAAGGAAGGAAGGAAGGAAGGAAGGAAGGAAGGAAGGAAGGAAGGAAGGAAGGAAGGAAGGAGATAGGGAACCTATCATAGAGGCAAGCTATGAGAGTGGGAAGGGAATGGGGAGGGACATTGGTGGTGGAAAGTGGGCACTGGTGGAGGGATGGATGCTGAAACACTGTGACCAAAAAACCCTAAACATGAACAACTTTGTATGTGTATATCTCACGATGGTATAATAAAATACTAATTAAAAAATGTGTATTCAGTTTTTTGGGGGATGAAAAGCCCCATATATATCAACCAGCTCTCTTTCTTCCATTTCTTCCTTCAGGTCCAGTATTTCCCTGGTGAGTTTCAGTCTCGTTGATCTATCCATAGCCGATAAGGCAGTGTTGAAGTCTCTGACTATTATTGTGCTACAGTTAATGTCTTCTTTGAGGTCTATTAATAGTCGTTTTAAGTATTTTGCTGGCCCCTCGTTTGGCGCATATATGTTTAGTAGTGTGATTTATTCCTGGTATGCATACCCCTTAATTATTAAGAAATGGCCTTCATTGTCCCTTTTTAAACTTTTTCAGCCTGAAGTCTATATTGTCAGATATAAGTATGGCCCACACCTGCCTTTTTATTTTTTTTTTCCTCAATTTTATTTATTTTTTTTGTTTTTTTTAATTTTTTATTATACCACGGTGAAACATACAATTACAAAGGTGTTCATAATTGGTTCTTGGTAATACAGTATACCAGCACCCATCCCTCCACCAGTGCCCCATTTCCCACCACCAATGTACCCCACCCCCTCCCGCCACCCCCATGCTGCCTTAATAGCAGGTACCCCAGTTTCCTCTCTTTCTGTCTCTGTCTCTCTCTCTGTCTCTGCATCTCTCTCCCTCTTATTTTACACATTGTGGCTAGCCCTGCAACACCTGCCTTTTGGAGGAGTTGTTTGCATGGAGAATGGTCTTCAGACTTTGACTTTGAGTCTGTGTTTGCTCTGATTATTCAGATGTGTTTCTTATAGGCAGCAGAATGTTGGATTCAGTTTTTTAATCCATTTTGCCACTCTGTGTCTCTTAATTGGTGCATTCAGACCATTGACGTTGAGAGAGATTATTGTCATTGGATTTTGTGCCAGCTTTCTGTTTAAACTTGTTGTGGTTTTGGATTGTCTTATTTTACAATAGACCCTTCAATCCTTCTTTTAAAAGTTGGTTTTGAGTCTATGAATTTCCTGAGTTGTTGTTTATCCATGAAGTTGTGTATCTTCCTTCCGGCATCTGAAAGTAAGTCTAGCTGGGTAAAGAATTCTTGGTGAGGCCTGCAGTTCATTGAGTCTTTTCACAATATCCCACCATTGTTTTTGGGCTTGGAGTGTTTCATCTGAGAAGTCTGCTGTAAATCTCAGGGATGTTCCTTTGTATGTGATTTCCTTCTTTGATCTTGCTGCTTTCAGTATTCTATCTCTGTCTATTGTTTTCGTCATTTTAATAAGGATGTGTCTTGGAGTATTCTTATTGGGGTTTCTTTTAGCTGGTATCTTACGGGCCTCTTGTATCTGGGAGCATGATTTCTTCAGTTCGGGGAACTTCTCAGCGATGATGGCTTTGACAGTTTCTTCTTCTTCATCGGGGTTTTCTCCTTGCCTTTCTGGGACCCCAATGATGCATATATTGTTCCTTTTGGCTTCATCCTGATTTTCTCTGGTAGTATGTTTGTTGATTGTGAGTCTTTTTTTTTCGTCTTCTGTTGTTATCTACAGAATCTCTGAACCTCATCTTTGAGATCACTAATTCTTTCTTCAGTAGCTGTTACTCTGCTTTAGAGGCCTTCCACTGTGTTTTTCAGTTCACTTACCTCATTTTTAATATCTGTCATTTCTGCTTGTACTTTGGTCTGAAATTTACTCAATTCTGCTCTCATGTCTTCCTGTATTTTATTGACTTTGTATTCCATCGTTTCTTTGAGTTCCTTGTGCATCTTTTTTTTTTAATTTAATTTTATTATTTTCCCCCAAATATTATTACACCATTTTAGACATACAATTGAAAGATGCTCATGTAGAGCTTTGGATCTACAGTGTTCCAACACCCATCCCCTCCACCCAAACCCATCTACCATCACCAATGTCCCCATCTCCCTCTCCCCTCCGCACCCTCAACTACTTGGCATGATTCTGCATGTCATTTCTTTTCGTCTTTATATCTCCTTCCCGATAAACTTTCCTGCTCTTCGTGGAATACAGTGCATTAAAAGACATTACTGTTTCACTATTTTTAGAGAACCAGCGGCGCCATGGCGGCCGCGCAATCTGGGCTCAAACTGGTCTTGCTCTGTTGATCTGGTCGTGAGGCATTTTCTCAGCGTCTGGACAGCGAAGATGGTGGCTAGTGTGATGGGCAAGTTTCATCCGGCTGCTTCCGGGACCCCCCCAGAGGCGATGGGCCAACACCCAAAACCCATCTGCCCTCCTCGGGATCCCATCGCCAGCTGGGCTCGGCGCAAGCCCGGCTCCAGTCTCCCAAACCGCTTGCGCAGCTCTGCATACTGTCCTTGTGCATCTTTAACAGTTCCTTCCGAAATTCCTTTTCAGAGAGGTTATATAGCTCATCGTTATTGCTTGACTCATCTGTATTAGTGACTTCAATCGTAGAGCTTGAAGGACTTCTGCGCTGCTTTACCATAATGACTATCGTAGGTTGAAAATGTGTGTTCTGGGTGACTAGTCAATAGAGTTAGTAGGTACCTAAATGACTTTGCAGTTAGGGATGCATAACTAAAAAATGTAGGGGCAAATGCTCAGTGGTATCTCAGGTACATAGATATTACTTCACGCAGACAGCGGCTTTGAATTTTGGGGTGTCGGTGGGTGGTTCCGGAGTCAGGGGTCGGGGTGTAAGTAGTCTGGCAGAAGATCTGAAGAAGCTGGGTGTGGCTTGGTCCCCTTCTCAAAGTTCCAGCCCTTTAACCTGGAACTGAGTGCCTCGGGAAGTGCCCGCCATGGGAACAACGCACCTGGTGGGGAGGGGGGGAGCTGCTGGGCGTCGGGCGGGAAGCTGTCCCTATTTGTTGTTGTTTTCATTTTTTTTTGCTTTTTGGGTCACACCCCAGTGATGCTCAGGGGTTACTCCTGGCTCTGTGCTCAGGACTTACTCCTGGCACTGCGTGAGAAACCATATGGGGTGCTGGGGATGGAACCCGGGTCGGCTGCATGCAAGGCAAATGCCCTACCTGCTGAACTATCGCTCCAGCCCTATTTCTGTCATTTCTATTGATACTTTTATTGTTTCATCTCTCAGTATTCTGCTGACCATCTGTCCCATCATGTCTTTGAGCTCATTAAATAGTGATTTTGTTTTCACTAAAGTAATTCTCTGAGGATTTTTGGAGGTGGTTGGTGCTGTTTTTTGCTACCATGTGATTGTTTTTCACTATCTATGAGTATGTATATTCTTTTATGTATATTCTATCTATGTATTTCTATGTATCTATGTATTTCCCCCATTGCACTGTTGTGTTTCTGCCATGCAGAGGGTGAATCTTTATAGTTACCCCATCTGAGTGTCTCTGAGGGATTTTGACTTTGAATTTCTCTTTTCCTTTCCAATTCATCATACCCAGAAAGAGGAAATATAAATGTAAATATAAATGTAAGTAGTAGGAAATACAAATGTAAGTAGTAGGAAATTTGATGAGCAGTGCTTAAAAGGAGAAGTGGAGAGCTGGGGTCATTGGTACAGTGTAGATTAGGTTTGGAGATGGTCAGGGAGATGGTCAGTACAAAGCTGGAGGAGAGGAGGAACCCACCTCTAGTTCAAAAAGCACTGGAGATGTCAGTCTGGAAATTCATCTCAGGAGAGGGTGGAGAGCCAAGGTATAATCTATTTTGATCTATTTTAATTCAATTATTGGGATTCCAGAGATTTTTTTTGTTGATGCTTTTTCTCATATAAAAAACCTTACTCTGGTAAGGCTAAGTCCTGAACACACAGATGAGGCTGATCTCCAAGTCCTTATTAACAGAAAAAACCCGCATTTGGAAATTTATTTACATTTAGGTGAGTTATTATGTTAATAATTAGTGAACTAAGCAATTGCAATTTCATAGGGAATACAAAATTATAAATCTAGCTTAACAATTAGAAAGAAAAGAAGCTAGACTTGAACTTAAACTAAAAAAATAGTTTCTTAGTTTCTTAGAAACTATTAAGAGTCTCCCCTTAGGAGGCAGAGGATCATTCATGGAAATTATTCGTTAGTTGCCTCATTATTCAGGGAAGTAACATTGGAAGAAGGGTAATATAAAGAAATACAGTCATCTTCATTTATATCTCATTGACATTCCACAAGGGGAAGCTTTAAGGACATCTGAGGTCATACAGTGTATAAAACTGCCTTGTTGCATAATGGAGACATCTGTATTTAACATTCAGTACTGAGCCAGCTGCCATTTAGGGCTAACTGAGTATTTTTTATTAATTCTCCAGTATGTGCTGTGGGAGGTCTTTTAAGGACTAAATTGCAAAAGAAAGAAAAAGAAGTGAGAGGAAAAGAAAAGAAAAGAAATTGAA
>JAJIBD010003562.1:0-236990 GCA_021461705.1 Cryptotis parvus
TCAGCCATCTGGAGGTGAGGGCTCTAACCTGGCTCCAAGGTCACTCCGGAAAAGTTGCTGGTTCATACTGGGCAGGCCAGTGATCTGGCCCAGAGGACCCATTGGCTAGCCAGGTTGGCTCAAGGCTGGAGCTAGCTCAGTTGGTTGCAGGGAATCTGATGAAAACAATCAGCTGCAAGCTTCTAAAACACAAACAGACCAGGATCCAGAGGTCTGAATAACAGCCCCCTCAGCCAGATGGCCGCAGGAGCCTTGCCAGGGAGAAAAAATGGTCTCCGCCCTGAATTTCCTCTTTGTTCTGGCCCCTGCACTCCTTAGACGTCATCAGCGGCCCCCACCCATCTTGTGCGCCAGCCACCCAGACTGAGGGCTGTGTTTGGGGAGCCAGAGGCTGTTTCTCCCAGATTGGGATGGGGGGAACGAGGAAACCAGGCGAGAGGAGGCTTGCGGGGCCTGGCATGAGTCACTCTTCTGAGGAAGCGCACAGCTGTTTGCAGCTGGCCCCCAAAGCGTCCTCCTCTGAGGACACTTCCAAGGGTCTGGGAACCCTGCAGGGTGCAGAGCATGAAGACATCAGCAAAACCGCGCTGTGGAGGCAGCCCCTTGCACACCCCAGCCTCGTGCACAGGCTCCCTGTCCCAGCTAGCAGGGACTGGGCGCTCGCCTCTGACTGTGTCCAGCTGCCGCCACGCCTGCAGCAAGTGGCCGCTGGTGGGTCATGCCCAGCTCACCACCCTGCAGCTCCTTCAGCAGTATTGAAGCTAAGCGAGGCCAGTGTGGTAGGTTTGACGGTCTATACTGCAGGATCTCAAACCATTTCTCTGACTCACCTGTCTCTGAGCCTCAGTAACTTCACCGAGTCTTAGTTTTAGAATAATAAACATTCACAGTATACTGAGAGTAATAAGAAGTTGTATTTGAAACACAGGCTATACAGTATCTAGGCCGCAGCAGGCGTTCAGTAAATGTCGGTCTTCCCCCTCCAGCCAGTGCGACCTCATTTCTTCCATCTCCCACTCCTAAATTCTTTCACCGATCCATGATTCAGGAGTTCATTTTTTGGCTCTTGGCAAAATGTCCAGGTACAGTCCTCTCCTGTTTTTTCTCTGAACACATTCCCATCTGTCCTCCATTGTTAATGAGAGCTACTCTATTTGCCAGGACATAGTTTGACTTGGTAAAAATCCCACAAATAATCTTTGCGAGGAGAGCGGCAGGATATGAGTGCAGTGAAGTTGCGACCAAGCAGTTTTAGCTTAGAAGAGTACTTAAAATTTCCCTCTTCTTAAGATGCCTTGAAAAAAAGAAATACCTTCATGGTCATCCACAAACACTTATGTTGGTGTCGGCTATAAAGTATGTGAGGATAGGCTGGGTTTTTGCTATGGAAACACATGCACTTCCCAGTAAGAATGGCCGAGAGCAGTCAGAGATCATTTCTCACTCCTGAGACACACCCGTGGTTGGGTGGTGCTGGTAGGGTGTGGGGTCTCTGCTCCACAGAAGTTTCTCTTAGATCCTCAGGGTTCACCATTTTAAGGTTGTTCTTTTTCTGGGCAGGGGAATGAGAAGGTAAAGATGTGCTCAGCACCGCCTTTGTGCTTCTTGCACACAATAACACACATCAGAGTTTATCGGAGAAAGTCTCATCTCTAACAGAACTGATATCCGTTCTGTTGCCTTTGTAGGTAGAAAACAAGCAGGAATATTAATGTACAACACAATGTTTCCTACGTGGATGACCAATGTTTTCAAAAGCAACGGAGAGTGTTGGAGGCGGTAGTCCGGGGGGTAGAGCACTTGTCTTGGACACGGCTGATCGTGGTTGATCCCAGCACTGTGTGTTGTCTCCTGAGCACCACCAGGGCTCACTCCCTGAGCACCTTTGGGCATGACCCAATTCTCTAGAATCCTCCACTGCTGCCATTCAACACAGGGGCGCACCCGCCTGCCAATGATTTTAAAAGCAGAACAAGTCCAGGCATCTGCACAAAAAAGTTCCCTGTGGCCTCCATCTTCATTCTGTTCCAGTGGTCCTCACCTCCCAGGGTACCTACTGCAGACACTGGATACTCAACCCCAAAGAGAGTTAGTGTGTAGGCAGAGATTTCCTTTGCCGATGCAGAGTGTAAATCTTCACTTACTTAGGATGTGACTCTACAACATTTCATTGACACTAATGTCTGAGTTAGTGACTTTATTATTGATATTATTTTCAAAATACTTTGTCTTCTTTTTATTTTTAATTTGTCACATTTTTATTGCAGTATCATGATGTACAATTCTGTTACTGATTATGGTATATTCATGCTTACGTGATCCCAACACTACACACATGTGAATCACTTCCCTGCACCAATGTCTTCAGTCCACTTTGCACCCCCCCGCCCCCAGAAGAGCTCAGAGTGTAGACAAACTCATCTGTTGCTTTTTGGCCATTTGTTGTCTTCCCTTCCTTCCTTCCTTCCTTCCTTCCTTCCTTCCTTCCTTCCTTCCTTCCTTCCTTCCTTCCTTCCTTCCTTCCTTCCTTCCTTTCCTTCCTTCCTTCCTTCCTTCCTTCCTTCCTTCCTTCCTTCCTTCCTTCCTTCCTTCCTTCCTTCCTTCCTTCCTTCCTTCCTTCCTTCCTTCCTTCCTTTTTTGTATTTCTGTATTTGTCTTCTATTCTTTCCTCCCTTCCTTGCTTCTTTCTACCTGTCATTTTTTCTTATTTTTTTAGCTCAGAAAAATCCTTTATTTTTGTTTAATTTCCAAACATTTTAGTTTTCCCCCATTTCTGTTTGTTTGTAATTACTTTCATTTCCCAAGCACCACAGTCTGCCTGGCTCTTCAAGCCCATTTTCCCCTTGAACATGCATCCTGCTTGCTTGCCTCTATTTCCACTCTGGAGAAGCCCATGTTCTCACTTGAGCATATATTTCCTTTATTTCTCTTCTCTTATGTCTCAGCAAGTTTCATCCAATAAAACTTTTTTTTTGTTTGTTTATTTTAAAAGAGCACCATGGTCTGAGAACAGAAGACATCATGTCTTGTTTTCTCTGAAGCTATGTTCTGTGACTCAGCTTTGCTACTTTCACATCCACTTTATCAAGGTAAAAATGCCTTTGTCGGCGGCTGGGAAGCTGGAACTCCGCTTTCCCCAGGCTCAGCTGACCATGGGGCTCCCAGGAGGACAGATGGGTTTTGGGAGTGGGCCCATCATCATCCCGGAAGCAGCTGGATGAGACTCGCCACCACACTAGCCACCACCTTCTCTGTCCAGATGCTGGGATACTACCTCACAAGCAGATTAACAGAGCAAAACCAGTTTGAGCCCAGGTCACGCGCCACTTGCGGCCACGCGGTCCATCAAAGTAGTGGAAACAGTTATGTTCTTTAATGCACTGCATTCTACGATGTGCAGGAAAGTTTGGTGGGGGGGGAGAGATAGAGAGGAGAGAAAAGACATACAGAACCCGCCAAGTAGTTGAAGTGTGGGAGGGGGAGGGAGGTGGGGACATTGGTGATGGGAGATGGGTTCGGGTGGAGGGATGGGTGTTGGAACACTGTAGAACCAAAACTCTACATGAGCATCTTGCAATTGTATGTTTAAAAGTGGCGTAATAAAATTTGGGAAAAGAAAAAAAAATGCCTTTGTCACAGTGTTCTTACACATGGAACGAACTGTACTCATTTAATGTACAAAATCTCACGAAGTTTGATGAGATTTGATGATGATGAACACATCTTTGTACATCCCTACAACATCACCAACATCAGTGTTGTAAACTCTGTTATCTCCTGCCACTCCTTTTAATGACCTGAATATAACTGGGCTAAGGTCTACAGCTAAATTTCAACAGAACAATGTTCATGAAAAACGAACTTGTTCCAGATACCCCATTCACTCTCAATGGAACAAACATCTCTGAATGCAGCAGCTATGTATATCTAGGTCGAGAACTCAACATGATGAATGACCTAAAGCCTGAGCTGCTGGGCCCATCACCTCTGTGGGGCCTCGGAAGCAGCCAGATGAGACTTGCTCACCATAATAGCTGCCATTTTTGCAGTCTGGACATCACAGCACATCAGAGCCCACCGAGGAGAGATGCTGATCTCAGGACCAGATTAACAGAACAGTCGAATTCAAGCCCAGAGCCCAGTTCAAGAGGCTCTCAGAGGCGGAAGTCACCAGGCATTTGTGAGATGGAGCTAGGCCCCCTCTTTCCCTCTCTGACTCATCCCAGAGGCCCAGTGGCTCTACCCATGAACTGCCCCAAGGCAATTGGCCATATCATGCAGAGACTCAGAAGCACGGGGAGAGCTGTCATCTGGCTCTCCCCAAGTTGCCTTGCCGCTACATCAAACTAGTGGAACCAATCATGTCCTAGAATATACTACAATCCACAATGTGTAAGAAAGGGAAGTGAGAAGGAGAGCAAGAGAGGAGAGAGAGAGAGAAAGACAGAAAGGAAATACAGAACCTGCTATGGAGGCAGGTTGGGGGAAGGGGGAGGGAAATGGGGACATTGGTGACAGGAAATGGGCACAGGTGGAGGGATGGCTGTTAGAACACTGTAGAACCAAAACTCAAACATGAACATCTTGTAATTGTGGTAAAATAAAATGATTTTAAAATGTTCATAATATATGGATATTTAGTTGGTGTTCACATTTTCTAAGCTGTCTTGTAAATGCTGACATTTTTTCTATTGCTATCCAAAAGAGAGTCCACTCTTGGAATTGGTCAACGTCCTAAACATCATTCTCCAGATGTCTGCACCATCATTTTTTTTCTTCTTATAGCGATTTTTGAAGAAACCATGCCATTTGCTCTGTAATTAATCAAGATCAGAATTTTTTTCTTTGTATTTGCTCATTCCTCTGTCTCCTTTATTTTCTGTATAAAGGTGGTAGGAGAGAAAAGCCTACCATATTCAGCTGGGTTCCTCTGGGCAGAGGTAGTAATAAATATCACTATGGGGAAATTAAAAAAAAAAAAAAAAAACCTGAGTTGCGCAGGAGGAGGAAGAGACTGCCTTGGAACACTTTCAAGAACATCGAAGAAATAGCTAAAAGGACAAAGAACTCTCTAGCTCGGGGCACATCTCTTCAACTCCACCATTCTCCCTGCATTAACATACGCCTCAGAGACCTGGGCCCTATGAAAGCAGAATGAGAATGCTATTCGGGTCTCCCAGAGAGGAATCGAAAGAGCTATGCTTGGAATATCACGCCTCACTCAAGTGAGAGAAGGAATCCGGAGTTCCAACCTCCGTGGATGATCCAAAGCCAGGGAGATATCTTGTTTGTCAAGGAGTAGAAAATCAGATGGGCTGGATATGTAATGTGATTTGGAGACAACCGCTGAACTAGAGCAATTACTGACTGGATCCCATGGGATGTCAAAAGATCACGTGGCTGCCCACCTACAAGATGGTCTGACTTCTTCGTCAAGACCCTGAACAAATGGTTTGAGGCTCTTCATATTCCTGGAGCAAGCAGATGCCATTGGGCTACACTGGCACGTGATAGGGTCAAATGGAAATGTTACTGGTGCCTGCTTGAGCAAATTGATGAATAACAGGATATCAAGTGATCAAGTGAATTTCCCCCCCACTTTTGGGCACGCCTTATAACTCGTGGGCCATTCCGTGTCAGAATGTAAGTGTGATGAACACGTCTTTGATTTTGACATTAAGAGCTTATACCTGACAATGCCGAGGTATTGCAGGTGTGGCTGTGGTGCCTGGCCACATTGGCAGGTGGTAGACAGGAGACAGGCTTGTCTACACTCATGGCTCTGCTCCGTGGTTCCTGGATGGTTGATGATGTGACAGAAAAAAAAAAGACTGGGCCCCCTGGAATGAACCCAGAGCCACGGCAGAGCCTGGCAAGCTACCTGTGGTGTATTCGATATCCCCAAAACAGTAACAGTAATGGACCTCATTCCCAATGAATGGAGATGTTACTGGCACCTGCTCGAGCAAATCAGTGAACAACGGGAAGACAAGTGACAAGTGATCTGACAATGTATGCTATCATTTTATATAGATCTCTAAAAAGAGTTTTTCATGTGTATTATTTATTCCAATGATCAATTCTCACCATTACCCTAGGAGTTGGTTTCTTAATGGAATATATCCATTAAACTAATCAACTAGTAGAGACCCATGAAGGCTCAGGGCCTTGCCCGAAGACAGACAGCACAGGTGCCTTGGAGTTAGGTTTTTGAACTTAATTCTGTTTTGTTTTCATGCCTGTGGCTTTTTCCATCTGCTGCGACCACTTTCTGCTCTGGACAAGGAGACCTTGTTTGGAAGGAGAGTTGGCAGCTCTGCTTTGGGACTCTGGGATTTCAAGACGGAATGAGAGTCTCAGGCCCCATGGAGTCTCCACCGCCGGCCAGGGCATTATGTTTAGTGGAAGCTGCTTCCGTAGGAGTGTGCTGGGCACGCAGCACTGCAGGAACTGGACCGCCCGGAAGTCCAGCCAATCAGACAGGAATTCTATGTTTATCCAAGAACTAAGCGTTTCCCTGAAACATGCTTATGGCTGGTCAATGTCCCGCCACACCTAGTTTTGGTCCCTGGTGCTGGACGGTGTCAGAAGATGGGAGGAGCTTATCTGCTATCGAGTAAACCTGTGCGTCCACTGTGTGCTGCCCACGGCCTGATGCGCCGTTAGCCTCTCTCTGTTGTAGAGAAAGACCACAGTGACCTGTTCAATTTGAATTTCAGATGAACCATGAATTATGTACATGTTTACATGAAAAGCGAATTCACAGTTTATATCACAGAACTTCAGATGCCACAGGGAGCCTCATGCTTTCTTTCGCTGACTCTGGCGACTGCATCTATGCATACACAGGTTTGTTAGCATAGATGGGCTGGCTCATGTCCACTCAGGGCAGACCTGCATGCGCACGTGTGTGTGTGCATGTGTGTGACTCCAACATGTGTTAAACTCTGGCTTGGGGAGTGTGTGACTCCATGCATGTGTTAAACTCTGTGCTTGTGTGTATGTTTGTGTGTGCGGCGTGTGCACATGTTGGTTGGCCCAACACTCAAGTTCAACACTCAAGCCCAACATTCACAGCTCCCCCCTGCCAGGCTGACTCTCCAGAGCAAGAGAGACCGGATGCCTGAGCGCCAGTCTTGAGCCCTTCACCTCCTGGAGGTCCTGAGAGGATGATGCTACGTGGCAGTTGGTTTAGATGTGTTTGAGAGGCTCCTTGGGCTGCATCCAGAGAAAGAACTGGAAGAGCCCACACAGGAGGGAGGCTGATGGTGGATTAGAGGAGGTGGGGAGCTGGGTTCAGGCCTTAGCAGGAAAGAAAGAGGGGAATGAGTGAAACAGTCCCTGAGGGGTCAAGTAGAGAGTTAAGGGAGGGAAGGGAAGGCCAGGGGTGGGGCAGGGCTACTGGGGCTTGTAGCTGAGGCGCTGCAGGCTTCTCCTCATGTGCACTGTCAGGAGCAGTGGCTGGCGTGGAATCCATGTTCTCTGGGTCTTCATGACGTGAATGTGTGTGTGCATGCATGTAAGAGCAACAAGGGCCTAGAAAGAGGAGGAATAAGGAGGAGGAAACAAGTGAAGGATGAAGAAGAAACAAGGCGGAGGAGAAGGGAAAAAAGAGGGGAGGAGGAGTAGCTGGGAAAGAGGGTGAGGACTGGGAGGAGAGGAAAGGCTGGAAGGAGCTGTGAGTTGAGGCTTGACTGCTCCCAATCACCTGTGGGAACAGGCGGGCAGGAGGGGTCTGGGAAAGAAGGCGGCTCAGTTCATAGAGCAGTACTGAGACTCTAGGGTGGGACCAAGTAGGAAGGGTCAAAACCTCAGACAGAGGTCAGACTCCAGGGCAGTGGAGATGGAGCGGGCAGGGTGTCCCCAGGAACTTGGGAGGCAGCTGGAATTGAGGAGTGAGTAGGGAGGAGGAGGCTGTCTGGGTTCATGGTGCCCTGCATGAGGGAGTCAACAATCCACTGATCTGGATTGTTCAACTGATCAACAATCAGGGGTAAAAGAGGGGCAGGCAAGGACCGGGGTAGGCAAGTCAATCCGCCCAGTCGGGACCACCCATTGGAGCTGGTCTTCTCCGTGCTTCCAGCTGACTGCAGTCAGCTCTTAGTAGCTGGATCATGGTGGAGAGAGGAGATGAGAGCAGGGGCAGCTGAAGTGAGGAGGGGTCTTTGGGCAGCTGTCCTGGACCAGCAGGACAGAAACACATGCGTATCTCAGCAGGAGGAACGGTGCCAGCAGGCCATCCTGCACATTGCCGCCATGGCACGCAGCATCTGCTGACTTCACTCCTGGCTGTGGCCTTGCATGGCCGAGTCCATGGCTGTGGTTACTGCAGTTCACAGACATATCCCAGCAAGGTGTCTGGTGTATAATAGGTGCGCAATGAAGGTATTTCCCAATCCTTTCAGGAATCAAACACCCCCACAGTTCCGAGGAATTCCTCCCCATCCCAAGTAGTTTTTTCCATCTTCCTTTCACTTGGGGAAGATGTGTCTTTCACTTGGGAATTTGGAATTCCTGGCAGTTGCAAAGGCTGGAGCTGCCAGCTCACTGTGTATCATGGGCCAGTCTGACTCCCCGGGAACAATGGCCTGGTCTTAAGGGACGGCTCCAGTCAGGGTCACCCCGTCTCTGCAAATTCCCCTTCCTTCCGACACAGCCTGGTGAGTCGTCTGGAGCCAGGGTCTTCTCCCAGGCAGGCTCAATGTCTGCACAGCCTGAGTGGTGGCGGTGGTTATTTTCCTTATTCCTCTCCCTGGGTCTAATGTCTCTTGGGATGCAAGCACTTCTGTGACTCCAAAGTTTATTTTACTGTACCCACGCCTCAGACTCATAACCTCCCTGGCTTTGGAGCCCAAAAGCAAAGACCTGTCTTGCAAAGACTCATTCCAGCACTATCTCCTTCCGGTGATTTTTTAAACACTCACACCCGCAGAGGAAGGTCGGTTTCCTTCAAGAGTTCACTTAGTTAAAATAAATATTGAACGCTTGGATATAAACAGAGTTCTCAAATGTACCTTGATCTAGGTGTAAAGTCTCAGGAAAGGGTTTTCAGGATTTGCTGCAAATTTGTTCAGCCCTTCACTGATTGTCCACCTGGCTGCCCCCTCCAGAATGTAAATGAGAGAAAGCAAGGCCTACTTCACCCACTTCAACTTAGGTGCCCAACACAGAGTCACTGAACCAGTGAAGGTGTCTTGTCTGTACCTCTAGAATTCCTGGTATTGGAAGCCAAAATCTGACATCACCCTTGGCATCCATGAGTTTGTAGAATGTTCCACAGTCCTGTACAACTGCCGTGAGCCTCACACACAACTGCTGTGTGCTCTCAGGAGCACTGACACTATTGTTGGCAACAGCAGGGAAGGGTCCCCAAAGAGGGAGTCTGGGATCTCTGTGTGATTTCTGCAGCAGTAGGCTCACGGGAAACAGAATGAGCCATGGTCCAGAGCAGGTGATCTTGGCTGGGCAGGGAAGTTTGAAGAAGGCCACCAGGGTTGTGGAGGTAACCAGAAGACAAACAACTTGCGGGGAGGGCAGGACCTGTGTGTGTGTGTCTGGGACATGTACTTGGTTCTTAGCAGGCTCTTTGGAAATGGAAGATGAGAGAATGCGCCACCGCCCGAGGGTAGCACGATGGACCTAGACGTCTTTTGGGAGGTTTGCTTCACAGTCACCATGAGTGTCCACACTTCCTTTCCTGGAGCTACCTACAGCGCTTGTCTTTGCAAGGACCCCAAGTCCATTCACTAGGATGCCTCTCTGTGGCGGAAATGCTCTCCATGCACTCACACCGAAGTTGATCCCCTTTTGGTGTCCAAATGCTGGTAGGAGCAGCCATCCTTGGTTGATGTGTGTGTGTGGGGGGTTTGGGGAGACAACTGGATGGAACCAGGACTTTGGAAGCTGTTTGTTGGAACAGAATTTCTTTGCCATCTCTGTGCCTTAACGTCCTGATCTGTCTCAGTGGTAGGAATAAGACCCCCACCCCCCCGCAGGAGAACATGGGAGATCATGCCTGCAACGTTGTCAGTGCTGTAGTGGCCAATGAGAACATGCTCAATAGTTAGCATGAATCGTTAATCGTCTTCCTTCTGACTTGGTTTCTTCTTCTGCCAAAGAAGAATCCCTGCATGTTTGTTAGTGTGCTGCTGTTTACGCCCCACCTCACCTCTTTCCTTCACTATTTTGGTCCTGATGACAAGATCACACACAGGCCTGACTGTGCTGTTGTGTCCAGGATTGCACACTAGCTTGCAGTGATTGCACACCCTGTCTTGGTGCTCACTTTATTTTATCTTATTGGGGGTGAGGGTGGGTGTGTGTTGGGAGCCACACCCAGCTGTGCTCAGGGCTTACTCCTGGCTCTGTGCTCAGAGATCACTCCTGGTTTGGGGATCTTATATGGTGTCAGGGATCACCAGAGTCAGCCATGGGCAAGGCAAGCAGCCCAACCCACTGTAGTGTCTCGGCCCGGCTTCCTCATCCCAGTCACTTGCATGAGCACGTGCTTCTAGGGATCACACTCTAGCTGTGCGGTGTGTGCAGTGCTCGCCCGAGGGAGGTACCGAGGCACCCACTTAGGTTCTTCCGGCCGTGGTACTCAGGTGTCTTTTAGTTGTGGGGGTTGCCAGGTGCACCCCTTTGCCTATGGTGTGCTCGGAAATTGCCCGTGGGTTTGGGAATCACAGAGTGCAGAGCTATACAAACTGCCAAGCCACTAGGGTTCCACGTGGTACCTGAGCGGTGGGACTTGGGACCTTGAGCTCCAAGGTAGGCGAGAGCCCCTGCTCCGTATGCCCTGGGCATTGGGGTGAGGTGCCAGACAGAAAATAATGTGACCGGTGTCCACAGTCAGGTGTGTGTCATTTCCCCATGTGACACTGTCTTCAGGACTGATCCCCAGGTCCCCACACCCAACTCCCGTGTTTTTGCTCCTCCTTAGGGCTGCTTCTTATGCCCTTGACTGATATTTCAATGGGCTGCAGCAGGAGGAAGGAGGTAAGAAGGGTAAGACAGGAGAGCACTTGATCGCTGCAGGCCTGTGGGACTCACAGCACAGCCCGCCTTTGAAATGCCCATTTCCTTCTCGACCAATCTTTTCCCATCAGAGGAGGAAGCCATGGGCTGCCGCCTGCAGACACAAAACAGGAGTCTGTGGACTTGCCTCGGACGTGCGGCTCCTCTTCAGGGGAGTGGCCCCAGGCAGCAGGACTGGACTTGGGCAGGCCCATCTGCCACAGCCACACAGGTTTCTCAGGGCTGACACCTTGCCAGCACTGGAAGAATCGGATGATTCCCTGGGCCAGGAGTTCCCAGGCTGGGTGACCTGCGTGCTGGGGGCCCTCAGACTATTTCCAGATCTTTGAAAAGTCCCAAAGAAACAATCTGCCAGCCACTCTGTGAAGGCTCACAGGGTCCTAACAGGGTGGGCGTCTGCACTCTCGCTTGACATCAGTTTCAGGTGGGGCCTCTCTGGCAGGAGATGGTTTCCCGAAGGAGTGGGGTGAACATTTTGCCCCATTAATCCTCAGCCACCCTTTGAGGTGGCTATTTGCAGATGGAGAAAGCGGAGGTCAAAGCCAATTGCCTGGGGTCACCCCACCAGCCAGGAGTCGAGTGTGCCTGCAGCGGCGTGGGGGGCTTTCCAGGCTCCCTCCCATGGTTAGAACGTCTCTGCCATCTTCAGCGCCAGCAGCCCCTGTCCTTCCTCGCCAAGGGTAGGACAGAGGGATGTGCAGGAGCAGCTGAAAGGGCTGGACAGACAGAGGTGAGAGCAGAGACCACGGCCTCGAGTCAAGGACATCAGTTCCACATCCCGGACCGTGGCAGCTCTGAGACTCAGCTGGATGTCCTTCAACTCCATTCAACTGGACTCAAGACTACTTGACCGGCTTCAAGTGAACCCTGGAGCTGGACTCCACGGCGCCTTGGCTAGCCTAGTCAGGAAGCCGGGTTTTCCCCACAGGACTCGGGCCTGTGGGGGCTGTGACCTGGCTGATTCTCAGAGCTGCCCCTGTCCCCTCAGACCAGGCAGGCTGACCCCGGCAAGGTCAGACCACACATGTGGACCAGCTCCCTGCCAGGCCCACCCGTCTCTCCAGCTGCACTGACTGCAGGGTGTTGGGTGCTGGCAGGGCTGGTGGTGTTTGTCTGCCTCAAACTCTTCCTTTAACACGTCTGCAAACATGAACTCCAGACTGTGTGTATTCTGCCATCGGCAAAGGGCCCATGTCTATGGGGTCCTCGAAATGCAAGGCTGTTCTGGTTGGTGGGCACGAGGAGGCCAGTGAGGAAGGTGGAGGTGAGGAGGAAGAGGAAGCTCTTGAGAGGCAAGGTCACGTGCTTGGCTAAGAAATGCTGCAGCCTCGATTGCAGCTAGTCAGCCTGACCCACGCTCCCTCCCTGATCCACCTCCCTCCCTGACCCACTCCTCATCCCTGACCCACGCTCGCCTCCCTGATCCCACTCCCCCCCGACCCACCCCGCCCCCTGACCCACCCCCACCGACACCTCCCCCTGCTCCGCCCCCCTCCTTGATCCACTCGCCCCTGTCTGATTCCCACCCTGCCTGCTTCACTTCTTTGTACCTCACTGCCTGTTCCAACACACCTGGTCTGTCCCACCTCACCCCAGTCTGTTCCACCTCTCCTTTGTTTGCTTTATCTCACTCTGACAGTTGACCTCACCCTGTCTCTTCCACCCCACTCTGACTGTTCCACCTCACCTTTGTCTATTCCATCTCTCTCTTTTGCCAGTTCTACCTCACCCTGCCCCCCCCGCCCCCCCCCCCCCCCCCCCCCCCACCCCCCCCCCCCCCCGCCCCACCCTACCTGTTCTACCTCACTTGCCTGTTCTGTTTCACCCCTGCCTGTTCTACCTCACCCTGATTGTTCTACCTCACTTACCTGTTCTACCTCACTTGCCTGTTCTACCTCACTTCCTGTCCTCACTTGCCTGTTCTACCTCACTTGCCTGTTCTACCTCACCTTGCCTGTTCTACCTCACCTTGCCTGTTCTACCTCAACTTGCCTGTTCTACCTCACCAAATGGCCTCTCCACTTTGCAGAAATAAAGATTAGCAGGGAGCAGTGATGATTAAAGACCTAAGTTGGGTGCTACCAACAACTTGACATATAACTTTCAGCAACATCTTTAGTTTTTCTTCCTACAGTGCACAGCATCTAAACAAAACTAAACCCCCAAGCCCATGTAATCTAAGATTATAGGCTTGTACTCGTGGTATGACTGAAAGATCAGATATTCAAGACACAAGTGGTTCCTCAGAACCTTCACTCTCTTCGTGATCTGGGAACACTTGTTCACCATCTTGTTCCACATTTCTACATGTGGATGAGTGGGAAAGGATGAGTTCTTTACTCTTATAAGAATAGGTAGGGCCATCCCATATGAATTTATTATGAAATTTTAGAAAGTGCTGTACAGCTATTACACATGAATGAATTTGCATAAACAATGAAGGCAAGAGAAATTCCTAATTATACACTAACAATGATTAGTGGGTCATTCCATTCATTTGAACAGAGCCCCTGGCGAGTCGGGACTATTACTATCTCTTCTGGGTAACTGAAACTGAGAAGTTTTAAAGCAATAAATGGTAGAATTCAAAATAGGGTATAAAATCTTCTTTCTTCTTCCTTCTTTCTTTTCTCTTCCTTCCTTCCTTCCTTCCTTCCTCCCTTCCCTCCCTCCCTCTCTCTCCTTCCTTCCTTTCTTCCTTCCTTCCTTTCTTCCTTCCTTCCTTCCTTCCTTTCTTTCTTCCTTCCTTTCTTTCTTTCTTTCTTTCTTTCTTTCTTTCTTTCTTTCTTTCTCTTTCTTTCTTTCTTTCTTCTTTCTTTCTTTTTCTTTCTCTTTCTCTCTTTCTTTCTTTCTTTCTTTCTCTTTCTTTCTTTCTTTCTTTCTCTTTTCTTTCTTTCTTTCTTTCTTTCTTTCTTTCTTTTTTCTTTCTTTCTTTCTTTCTTTCTTTCTTTCTTTCTTTCTCTTTCTTTCTTTCTCTCTTTCTTTCTCTCTTCTTTCTTTCTTTCTTTCTTTCTTTCTTTCTTTCTTTCTCTCTTTCTTTCTTTCTTTTTTTCTTTCTTTCTTTCTTTCTTTCTTTCTTTCTTTCTTTCTTTCTTTCTTTCTTTCTTTCTTTCTTTCTTTTCTTTCTTTCTTTCTTTCTTTCTTTCTTTCTTTCTTTCTTTCTCTTTCTTTTTTTTTTTTTTTTTTTTTTTCTTCCTTCCTTCCTTCCTTTCTTCCTTCCTTCCTTTCTTCCTTTCTTTCTTCTTCTTTCTTTCTTTCTTTCTTTCCAATTTAGTAAGTTTGGTGTAGAATCTGGGAATCTGATTCCTCACAAGTACCCGTGTAATTGCTGTAGGACCTGGGGCCAAGCTGTGAGGAGGACAGACCTTTCCCGGGACTTCCTGCCTTCCCATCACTAACCTGAGCTCACCTGGGGAGCAGGCCAGCTGCGTGGACTTAATTTCACTCCTGTACACTAATGTGTGATAGTGAGGAAAGGTGGAGGGAGGGAAGAAGAGACGGTTCTCTTTCCTTCAGAAACCAAGTGAGAGAAGTGACCCCATTCCTGAGCCTTGGGCAGTTCCTGGGTGCAGCGAGGGGTGTAAGGGCCATCTGTTGTAGGTAGGCACCAGAGCACACTCAGTTGGGCCTCCTGACTCACTAATTTTCCCCTTCAGTTATTAATTCTTCAGATGGAGAATTAATTCATTCTTCACTTTGATGGAGATTTATCAAAGTGTTCACAGGTAAATAAGGAAGACCAAAAGCAATAGTGACACGGCAGCCTCATAGAAGAACAGAAACCAGACATCAGTTCCGCATCCCAGACTGCTCTCAAGCCTGCCTTGTCGTGTGACCCCTCAGCTGCGGCCGTCTGCTGCCCTCTTCTCTGGTGAGTCCCAAAAAGCTAACACAACTTTCTGGCTGTTTCATTTTTTTCCTTTTTAAACTGCTTATACACCTGGATTTCAAAAAGAGCCTATGAGCAGAGAGATGAGGACCAGCCTAAGAGAAGAGAAAGCACTGATGAAAATATTCAACTTGTGGCTGGAGAGAGCTCTTACAGCAGGTAAGGTTCTTGCCTTGCACTCAGTTCATCTGGGTTCAATACCTGGCACCACAGGAGTGATCCCAGAGCATAGAACCTTGAGCACCTTGAGCACTGCTAGGTGTATCACTTGTATTACTTGTCTTCCCATTGTTCATCGATTTGCTCAAGTGGGCACCAGTAATATCTCCATTCATTGATAATGAGGTCCATTATTTGGCAACCATCGAATACATCAAGGGTAGCTTGCCAGGCTCTGCCGTGGCTCTGGGTTCACCCCAGGGGACCCAGTCTTTTCCTATGTCAGACCATCAACCATCCACCATCCAGGGCCCACGGGGGCAGAGCCCTGGGGTGTGGACAAGCCTGTCTCCTGTCTGCCACCTGCCAACGCAGCTGGGCACCACAGCCATACCTGCAATACCTCAAGGAGCAGTTTTAAACCATACAGAATTTAAAAACAATACCCCCACTCCATGAGGGCTGCCATTTTCCACATGTGGACTCTCCTCTTGTCAGAACTCCACCCAGCAAATAATGGACCTCATTATCAATGAATGGAGATATTACTGGCTCGTGTGGCCACTTGCAGCCGCGCAGTTCATTAATAAATGCTGGAGATCAGTGGTGACTACAAGAGTATGCCACCAGCATGGCAGAGCCTGGCAAGCTACCCATGTCGTATTTGATATGCCAAATACCAGTAACAATTATAGACCTCATTCCCATGATCTGATGGAATGGTTTGAGGCTCTTTATGTTCCTGGAGCAAGCAGATGCCCTTGAGCTCTACTAGCATGAGATGGGACATATGGAGATGTTACTGGCGCCCACTCGAGCAAATCAATGATGAATGGGAAGACAGTGATACAGTGAACAAATACACTTTATTCTTTCTCTATCTCAAAAATCTCTTTCTGGTACATCTTAGTCCTCTGCATCAGTCCAGTTGAAAACCTGATTTCATAAGTTTCTCTCTTTATTTCAACCTTCAATTTATCTCTTTTTACTGTCACCTTAAACCATGTATTCCCGTTCCAATCCCTGAAACTTCTATATCTGATTATTTATACAGAAAATAATTGAAGCATACAATTTAGGTACCACAAACTTGAGCAGTTCATGAGGTAGATATTTTTAAAAAATGCAAAATGGGTCAGAAGGTAAAAAAAATTATTGAATAAAGAGTAGGAAGAACAAAATTTTTATTGTGAAGCCATACAGTAAATTTTATATGTGGTATAAAGAATAAAAGAAATAAACGATCTCCCAAGTTGGCTTGGAGTTCAGCTAACAGAAGATACTGCATCCTGATCAAGCAGAACATTTACAGGGATAGGAAAATAAATACCAGTTTTGCACCCAAGGCAAGGCCACTAGTGACCATACTCAGCCAACGGGCTGGACATGTTAGACCAACTTTGGTCTAACAAATTATTTTAACATTCTAACTATAATAAAATAAGGTTTGTTTGATATTTAATATGAGAACTACCCACTGTACTCTGATTTGATATATATGCAGAGTTATGCAAATGCGGTAGGGGAATCCTGAGGGGAGAGTGGAATGTACACTGGCAGAGAGATCATCAGTAGCTATGTATTTGTTGACTTTAGACATATTTTAAGAGCCTACGTTATATTATCTTCACTTAAACTCAAAATGTGGAAAAAGATTTTTTCTTTTTTTTTAACATTTTATTATACCACCGTGAGATATACAATTACAACGTTGTTCACGCATGGGGGTTTCGGTCACACAGTGTTCCAGCACCCCGCCCTCCACCAGTGCCCCTCAACCACCACCCATGTCCCCAATTCCCTCCCCCTCCCACGTCCTGCCTAAATGGCAGGTTCTTTATCTCCTCTCTCTCTTCTCTCCTCTCTCTCCTCCTTCTCCCACACATTGTGGGTTATACTACATACACTTAGAAGCCATCATTTGCATTTTTTGTATGTATTTAATGCTCAGTTCTATGTTGGTATCAGACCTTTTGACATTTATTCACACATGTTCCCTTCTCTATATTACCTTACCTCTGACTCCCATGCGCTTGTGGTAATTTCCACTTTTGGTAAGATCACCTGGTATATTTATGTCATGCAAATAAATGCAGTCATTCTATGTCTCTCTCTTTCCTTCTGACTAATTTCACTCAACATGATTCTTTCCATGTCCATCCATTTATAGGCAAATTTCATAACTTCATTTTTCCTGACAGCTGCATAGTATTCCATTGTGTAGATGTACCACAGTTTCTTTATCCAGTCATCAGTTCTCGGGCATACTGGTTGTTTCCAGGTTCTGGCTATTGTGAATAGTGCTGCTATGAAAATAAAAGTGCAGATTGTGTTTCCGCTGTGTGTTTTTGGCTTCCCAGGGTATATTCCCAGGAGTGGTATGGCTGGGTCAAAGGGGAGCTCAATTTCTAGTCTTTGGAGGAATGTCCATATTGTTTACCAGAAAGGTTGTACAAGTCGACATTCCCACCAACAGTGTATGAGAGGCTCCTGGAAAAAGATTTTTTTTAAGGCTTTTTTTTTTTTTTTATTTTGACTCTTTGGGTCACACCGGCAATGCTCAGGGGTTACTCCTGACTCTACACTCAGGAATTATTCCTGAGGACCAAAAAAAAAACCAGATTTAATTAAATTAGCTGCAGGTGGCTTGTGTGAGGTAGGGAAGCAGTGACCTGGAGAGGGACGTCTTCAGCCTCCTCTTTCCCCACCTTAGTCACCTGCAGAGCCCCTGAGGAAGCGGGGTGGGGGGGGGGGGCGGAAGCCTTCTGTGTGTGAGCTCCTTTTTGTGGCCCCTTGCGGGTCTCCCCAGCCCCACTGGGCAGTTTTCAGACTGCACCTGAATCCCACTTGAGTTTCAAGGTTTAGAAACGAATCTCTGCTACATGATTTCTTGGGAAGCCATAGAGTTCATACAGGAACAAGGAATTTTCTCTTTTCAGGAAAAGGAAGTTAGTCCTGACCTCTGCCCAGATTTCCTCTATCTGTCACCTACTCTCACAGAAAAGAATTTCAGGAAGGAGACAAATAGTGAATTAAGATAAGTTTATTTGGGAACTAAGAGAAGAGAAAAAGAGTTTCAGACTCAGGGCACAATGGCAGCTTCTCCAGAGGGAGGCAGTGGGCGATTCATCCCAAGCAGAGACGCGGGTGAACCCTCACATGGGGAATGCATGCCAGAAAGTAAAAAGAAATACACAGGACCAGGGAGAAAGAGGGAGAGTACAGGGATTAAGGGGCTTGCCTTGCATGTGCTCAACCCCTGGTTAAATTCCTGGAACCACATAATGGTTCCTTGAGCACCTTCAGGACTGACCCACAGCAAAGATCCCTGAGCAATACTGGGGTAAAACCTCTCCACTCCTGAAATAAAAAGAATAGAATTAAAAGTCTAGGACAGAAATGCAGAGGACCCTGAATTAGGGGAAGTACGTATCTTTGACTCTGCAGTTAGGTTTTAATAAGGTTTCCAAAATTGATCCCCAATATCTTAAGTAAGTGGAAGAACTTGCAACTCTGGCAGTCTTTTTGATATTCTTAGCTTGGTCTTTGCTCCTGCCCTGGTACTTCTCTTCCCAGGGGCTCTAGCTGGTGCTCGAGCTGAATTCTTGTTCTTTAAGGTTTTCTGTGCTCTTCAGATGGATCCTGTATTTTGAAGGCCTTCTTGACTTTGGGTTGGTTTTACTTGGAGACAGTAACCTTCCTTCCCCAGGGCGCCCTGTCTGCCCGCACCAGATTTATAAGAAAAGTTGAAAAGGTGTCAGAAAATAGCTTTGAGAATAAAAGCATTTTTAAAAGCAAAGTGGCAACCAACGTATCATGACAGATACAAAGCTTAAAATAAATCAGAGATACAAATACAAATGCTAGACACAGTAAGCTCTGAGAAGAAAACATTGGGAATATCATTCTACCTTAAACTAGGCAATAGGGCAGCTTTTCATTTTTTAAGATCTTGTTTAATTTTTCCTCACAGTGTTTTAGAGTTTTGAATAGACAGACACCTTTCATAAATATTGCCTGATTTATACCTGAGCATCTCATATTTTTATGCTAATGCAAATAGCATTTTTTAAGTTAGGGGGAGACAGAGTCTTTGCACGCAATGCTAAGGGGAGCCCCAGGGCGAGTAGTGGCCATACTCAGCCAACAGGCTGGACATATCCCTGCTCATAACCAGCAATGAAACTCAGCTCAGATCTGACCATTCTTGGGGACTCCACAGGGCTGCACCGATAATGCTTCAAGGGCATTTGGTAAGTGTCCTTGAGTTATCTTCCTGCTCTGATTTTTTTAGGTTTTGTTGTTAGTGTACTAAAACAACACGATTTTTTAATGGATGTTAAATTGGTGTCCTGAAACCTTGTTAAGTCCATGTCTTAGCTCTAGTAGCTTCACTGGTATATAGTATTCATCAGACTTTCTCCACAATGTCCTCTGCTTAGAAAAGCAATTTTACGCCTCCTCATTATAATCTTTTTAATTTTGCAACATGAAGTTGTGCTCAGTGCTTACTTCTGTCTCTGCACTCAGGAATCAGTCCTGGTGGATTCGGGGAACCATATAGGGTGCTGAGGATCAAACCCAGGTCAACCACATGCAAGGCAAGTGCTCTACCCTCTGTACTATGGTTCTTCCCATTATAACTTGAATTATTTCCTTTTTTTTCTTGTAACAAACAAAGCAGATAATCTGATATAAAGAATGGTGGCGGCGGGACCTCCTTAGCTTGCTCCTGATCTGGCATCCACCCACTCACGGTCAGTCTTTACCATCAAATCTGATTTTAGCGATGAGCAATGTCCATGGCATTGGACACTTAGAGGGCGTCCCCCGCTCCCTTCTTCTCTTAGCATCCTTTCAATGGAGAGTAGAGGTTGTATTTTGCCAATGCTTACTTATATAAAACATAATGGCCGTTGAGTTAACACTGAGATAATTGAGATAATAAAGGGTTAAAGTCTCTGCCTTCCATTTGATCAGTTCCAGACAAATCACGCCAGCATCCCAGGAGCACTGTCAGGAACAACCCCCCAAGCCAGAAACAGCTTCTGAGCATCACCAGGCATGACTCCCCGCCCCTCACCCCCACCGCCACCAAAACAACAACTACAAGAAAATGCTGTGGTCTCCAATGCGAGAGCAGCTCCCAGACTCGCCTCTATATCCCCAGAGAGCAGAGGCGTTGGGGAACAAAGCACCCCGCCAGAGAAAGGAGCCTGTCTTGGGGAGCAGTGCTGGCCCCGCCTCTGCCCGGCGCCTCTCTCCTTGGCCGGCATTCCTAGAGATCATTTTCTGGCCTGCGGTCTCTGGCTCTTAATCACTGGTTCTCAGCTCTAGTGGATCAGTGTCCTGGAAGGTTGGGTAAACGCTGATGGCAGAGCCCCAGCCGGGACTCTGATGAAGGCGGCCTGTGTGTGGCTAGAGAATCCGTCCTTCTAACAAGTTCCCAGGGCACTGGCGCTGCTGACCCGGGAAAGCTCTCACACTCTGAACTTCACTGCCCATCACCACGAAGATTCTGGGGTCACGGGGAGAAGGCTGAGAAACTAAAGCCCACCTTCCTGTCTTGAGCCACTTCCCAGGATGGGACCGACTCCTTGCCTGCGCTGTGTGAGCTCCGGCTCCTCTCCAGAGCCAGCAGTGCAGCTCTGACCCGGATTAGGGGCGAACGGTGTAGGGACTTATTCATCCAAAAAAGAATGTGTGACATTTATTCTGAAAGGCCTCTTTCTATAGACCCTCAATCCCTGCAGTGCAAAATGGCATTTCCCCCTAAATATATTTCAAATGTTTTCTAATTTATTCTGCATCAGAGGGACATGGTACATCAAAGTTTTCAAGACTTCAAACAAAAGCCACTGCAAAATAACAGAGGAGGGGAGAAAATCAACACAAAGCTATTCACCATGTTATATATAAAAAAAAAAACCACAAACATTGCAAACAAGCTTGGCAAAATCTCCAAGTTTTAAGCATGTGACAGCATTCCAGAGTTGACCCTAGTGGGTCAGGGACTAATTTTTCTTTAATTTCACAAATCTTTGGCCCCTAAGACCCACACCCCTCAGTCCAGATACACTTGACGCTAAAATGCAATGAGGAAATTGCTGACTCATTCATTCACTAGATCTTTGTCGAGACTCTCCTGGGAGTTCTCACAGGCTGTACATTGACACCAACCAGGGGTGTTGGAAACCCTTTGCCTTCTGGCAATTGGGATATGGGATATGGGATTCGGTACTCATGTCTGCCTTTTCTTTGTTTTTTTAAAAAATATTTGGGGTCTTCCAAGCAGTGTTTGGGGGATGTAGGAGCCACTCCCAAGGGTATGTGTGGCCAACCAGGTCTGAGGTTCAGGGCCTGGCGGTGCTGGGGGCTTTCAGGGCTCCCAGCAGTGCTGGGGTTCGGGGTAGAAGACATGAGATGCTGAGCAATGGGCCAAGGTCCGCAATGTGACCCTGAGTCCTGCACTATCTCCCTGACCCAACACTGACTGATTTTGAAAGTTTCCATTGTGAGGCCAGTAGCAGACAGGACCAAGAAACCCCGGCTTTAGAAGAGGGTATTTTTTGGGAGAAGCTCTAATTCCTTCTGCCTTAAAATAGCACTTTTGGTGGGGGCCAAGGGAGAGGCTTGGATCACACCTGGCAATGGGTTACTCCTGGCTCTGCACTCAGGACTTACTCCTGGCAGTGTTTGGGGCACCATCAGGGATGCTGGGGATGGAAGGCGGGTTGGCTGCAAGACAAATGCCTGATTCCTATACTATTGCTCTGGCCTGCTGGAAACAGCACATCTGAATCCTGAATGCCTCCTCAGGATATGAAACAGCTGCAGCTCAGGGTTCTGATGAGAGTGGGGGTGAATGGGAAGGGCTTTCATGCATGCTAAAGTCATTCTCATGTCATTTTTGGAGATGTTTTTCTAGTATTTTCCATAGAGGTTTACATTTGCATCCACAGTGAATGAGGAGTGCCTCATCTCTGCGTCCCACCAACACTGGCTCTTTCTGTCTTTTTGATATATGCCATTCTTAGTGGTGGGACATACTATCTTGTTGTTTTTTGATTTGCATTTCCCTGATCAAACTTTTACATGTCTCTGTTGGCCATCATAGGTCCTCTTTGATTAGGATTCTGTTGTCCAGCTCAGTTTCTAGGGGGTTTGTGGTCTTCTCAAAGCATCATTAGGGTGCCCCACCCCCTCTCTGATTTGCTGATTGGAGCCCTGAAAAGTCTGGGGGGCCTCTTGGTCTATGAGTCTGAGTAACTCAATGCTGAGCCCACCAGAGCAAAGCGTAGCCAGGTTGGTGGTGTGGGGGTGGGCATGTGGTTAAGGGGATGAAGCTCAGGTAAGGGCACTAACCTTGTACACAGAAGACTCAGATTTCATCCTAGGCACACCCGTATGATCCCGTCAGTCAAACTGAACACAGGGATGACCACTGAGTGCAGATCCAGGAGTAAGCCCTAAGCAACAATGGCGTGCTCCACTCTCAAATAGAGGAGGAAGGAAGGAAGGAAGGAAGGAAGGAAGGAAGGAAGGAAGGAAGGAAGGAAGGAAGGAAGGAAGGAAGGAAGGAAGGAAGAAAGGAAGGAAGGAAGGAAGGAAGGAAGGAAGGAAGGGAAGGAAGGAAGGAAGGAAGGAAGGAAGGAAGGAAGGAAGGAAGGAGAGAGAAAAAGAAAGAAAGAAAGAAAGAAAGAAAGAAAAGAAAGAAAGAAAGAAAGAAAGAAAGAAAGAAAGAAAGAAAGAAAGAAAGGAAGGAAGGAAGGAAGGAAGGAAGGAAGGAAGAAAGAAAGAAAGAAAGAAAGAAAGAGAAAGAAAGAGAGAAAGAAAGAAAGGGTCATAGATACTGTTAATGCTTTAAGTAGAAAGAAACCTTAGTTGTAGAGATTAGGGTACAATGAAACACTGACTAATTAACCAAATTATTAAGTGTATTTTTGAATGTTTTCTGTTTCATTTAATAAAATTAAAACATTTGCAAAAAGAAAAGTAAAATGAAATTTTGTTCAAGACACAAAAATCCCAAATTATATTAATGCAAAGGTTATTCAGGGACTTAAGCTTTCTTTTATTTCTGTGTTTCCACATTGCTGTGGTTCCCCTCACTAAGGATTTCTTGCCAGAGCATTGAAATAGTCTCTGGAAAGGATCCGAGAGATTGTACAAAGGGTTAAGGCATTTGCCTAGCAGGCAGCTGCTTTCACAACCCTCCTTTAGATCCTGGCATCACAGATGATCCTCAGAGCACTGTCAGATGTGGGCTCTGAGCACTGTTGAGTGTGGGACCCTACAAGAGAAATAGTGCCTAGTATATTTCTACTTTTTTTCCTTTGGAGAGGGGTGTTTGGGCCACACCTAGCCAAGCTGTGCTCAGGGATCACTTCTAGCGAGCACTCAGGGGACCATATGAATTGAATGCAGGTTGGCCACAAGCAAACACGAGCCTATTCCTGCACCATCTCTCTATCCTCTCTACATTTATAGGGCTTAGGGGCCATCCCTGGTGATGCTCAGGGGCTATTCTTGGCTCTGTGGTCAGGAATGCTGCTGCTGGTGTCGGGGGTGGGATCTTATACAGCGCAAGGTGCATGCAAGGCAAGCAGGCACCTTACCTTGTTTTCTCTCTCTCTGGCTTCTTCTTTGTTCCTTTAAAGGAGGATCTGTCATGCTCAGTAGACTGTGGATTGTTGGATAAGGGCATTAGATTTAGAACACAATCCTCATTTTCATGCTCCACTCTTCAGGGCACTTAGACTCATGGGAGAATTAGAGGAGGGGCCCGGAGATAGCATAGTGGTCAGGGGCCTCTGATCAGAGAGTTCCAGCCCCAGCACCACAAACCCCCAATCCTGCTAGGGTTGGCCTGGTGGGCCTCAGCATTTAATTTCTCAGACTGGTTGGCCAAGTATCTGCCCCCCCATTGCCCTTTTACAAAGGGGTGGGCCAAAACACTTTGGTTTGATTTTTGTTTTTCCACAACCAGAGGTGCTCAGCGCTTTCTCCTGGCTCTGCATTCATAGTTAGGGGCTTGGGGAACCATATGTGGTGCTGGGGATTGAGCCCAGGTCAGATGTGTGCAAGGCAATGCTTTAACCCTTGTACTACTTCTCCCATCCTGGAGCATTCATTCATTCATTCATTCATTCATTCGTTCATTCATTCATTCACTTATCTATTCATTTATTTGTTCATTCATTTATTCACTCATTTATTTATTTATTTGTTCATTCATTCATTCATTCATTCATTCATTTTGCTTTTTTGGGTCACACCCGGCAACACTCAGGGGTTACTCCTGGCTCTTCACTCAGGAATTACTCCTGGCAGTGCTTGGGGGACCATAGGGGATGCCAGGATCGAACCATAGGGATGCCGGGGATCGAACCTGGGTCGGCTGTGTGCAAGGCAAACACCCTACCCGCTGTGCTATCACTCCGGCCCCAAAACTTTATTTTTTCAAGTTGAGACATAATAACATTAGAGAAGGGGAAATCGAGGTAAAAGTCTGTAAGTATTCCCTTTTGACATAGTAACAATAAGCTTTTATGTTCCTTCCTGTTTTCTGGGGGACTGCCCCTGGCTCTGTGCTCAAGGAAGATGTGATGCCAGGGATGGAACCAGGGTTAGCCACAAGCAAGGCCTAACCCTTATCTTATCTCTCTGGCTCCTGTTCTCTTCCTGTTTTTACAAATCATGTGCATTTTCATATTTTCTAAGACCTCTTTCACTTAATACTATGTCTGAGTGTCTCCATCAATCTATAATCATTCTTTTTAATGACTATAGAATATTTTCTTCAAAGCTTTATGTCATAATTTATTTACCCACTCTCCCTGCCCATTTCTGAATATTTGGGCTGCTTCCAAATACTCAACTGAGTTGCTTAGTAGAAACTCTTTGATGAGTATTTTCTGCATATGGCTTTTTCCATATTTCAGGGTATTTTCTTAGGCTAGTTTCCCAGAAGGGGATTATTGAGTCAAAGTGTATGAACATTTTTATGGCTTCAAAAGTATCTTTTGAAGAAGGTAGGTGTTCCATTTCAGGAGGTTCACAAACATAAAAGAGGAAATTTGGCTTCCAAAAAATCCCTTGTAACACATTATACAAAAATGTGGGCAGAGCTGTTTTCCTAAGTTTCTGTCATTAAAGCTTAACTTTTTAAATTAAAAAATAAATTAAACTTACTTTTTATTTTCTGAGTCTTTCTGAGATGTTTGACCCCTCTGAACTTTTGAAGAAAAAATTCTCAGAGCACAGCCCCGTGGTTCCTGCAATGAGAATCACTGTCAACGGTCTCCTTGGGCTTCACAGCCACCAGCTGTCAGGAACTTCTGAACTGGAGCAGGCACTATCTCTCTTATTTCTCTCTCTCTCTCTCTCTCTCTCTCTCTCTCTCTCTCTCACACACACATATTATGGCTTGCCCTACAGACATTCAGGGATTATCATGTAACTCTCTTTGTGTACATTCAATGTTCAGTTCTAGTGTGGCGCTAACATTTCCCCATAATTAGTAGAGCACTAGTATATATTTATATCCCACTAATGAGTGCAGTCATTCTATATCTGTCTTTTACAGTCTGACTAATTTCACTCAGCATGATACTCTCCATGTCCATCCATTTGCATGTAAATTTCGTGACTTCGTCTTTTTTTGACCGCTGCATTGTATTCCATTGTGTAGATGTACCACAGTTTCTTTAGCCAGTCCTCTGTTCTTGGGCTTTCAGGTTGGGTCTTTTTTTCTTAACCATAGACTAGAGGCAGCTGGTGGGACTGGGATTCTGAAGGACCAGCCCTGACCAACTGAGATAGAGCCACTTCAGGAAGCACCACCCTTGGCCTGGGGCTTGATGCGATGTAGGAAACAGCCACGGTAGGCAGAAGTGGGAGCCACCTCCCTGGACTTCCTGGCTCTTGGACACTTGAAAACACATAATATTCTTTTTTGGGGGTAACACCCTGTGATGCTCAGGGTTTTTCCTGGCTTTTCACTCAAGAATTACTCCTGGCAGTGCTCGGGGGACCATATGGGACCGGGATCGAACCCTGGGTCAGCCATGTGCAAATGCCCTCCCCCTTGTGCTATCATCCCGGCCCCTATTCTTGTGCCTTCTCACATGAAGCTCAACAGGTTCAGGGGTCTTTTTCAGGTACCTCACCCCTGAGAGTGAGGTCTGTGGCCGGATTTCTGTGGAAACTCTCAGTGTCTCATCTGGGTGGTAATGTAAGTGGAATCAAGAGAAGCAGAAGAGGGGGCCAGGAGACCCACGTCCCGGTTCTTCTGCTGACCTCAGCTGCTGCCTGCCCTCCTGAGCCTCAGTTTCCTCACCTCTAAAATGGTTATTGACTCCTCCAGGGCTGTGGAGATGACCATAGAGAAGGGGTGAAGAAGCTTAGAAGTCCTGTCTATGTGCAGGCTGTAATGATGGTGTCTGAGCTCAGCCCAACACATTCACTTTACCAGCATTGGGGGTCTGAGGGGACTGGAAATCCTGTCATTAAGAACTGGGACCTGGCCCTGGAGGGACAGGACAGGGGCACAACACTTGCTTTCTGTGCAGCTGGCCCTGGATTTGAGCTCTAGCACCACATGGTCCCCTGAGCTCGAGCACCCCGGGGTGACTCTAGAATGTGCCGAGCTCTGCCGGGGTGGCCAGGCAATCTCTACACCACGTCTTGAGTCCTTGCACTGAATGCCAGCCCAGCCTCTGGAGGCCACCCTGGGATTTCTGAGCATCTCTGGCAGACCCCTTTCACCCACCCACCCAGAGAAGAATGGCAAGCCTGAAGCCGGGCTGATGCTCAGTGGTAGAGCACTTGCCTTGCATATGAGGCTCAAGTCTCATAGCCAGCACTACATGGGCCTCCAAGTACCACTGAATGTGACCCTGGAGACCCTTGAGCATCTGCAGGACTCAGCATGGATCCTGCTGGGCCAAGGATTGCCAAGAGGGGCCCCACCCACCCTCCCAGCACTGCTGGGGTTGACCCCTAGAAGAGAAAAATAAAAAAGGACCTGAACCCTGTTTGGGCTGGCTTCCCTCGTTGGGGTCAGGCACGGTGTTGGATTGTCCGAATACTCAGTGGTGTCAGGGTCCCCTCAGGGCTCCTCTGAGTGCTTCCCTCGGGGGTCCACACAGGCTGGCACTGAGCAGCACCAGGCAGCCAGCAGGGCTGGAGAGTATCGTGTCGAGGGAAGTCAGGCAGGAAAGAGGCGGACTCGGGATTACCTCTATCATATGTGGAATAAAGAGAAACGTAGTAGAGGAGTAACAAATGGTCAAAGACAACAGAACCAAGAACTGGTCTACAGAGCTGAGTTTACCTGGGTGGGAGGGGGTTGGACAGGAGAGATCCTTAGGACACTGGTGGAGGGAAGTGGACACTGGTGAGTGCTGCAAGGTCAGGATTGTGCACCAAGGTACCTCAGTATCTTGCGAGCAAAGGGAGGAGCTATGGGGGATAAGCAGGTGATTCAATGCTGAGTGAACTGGGGCGACTAAGCGATCAGAAGAAGGTGGTGAGAAGGTGTGTGCCAGCCCTGTCTTCAGCCTGAAGGGGTGTGGGAGTGCTCACGATTCTTGATCAACTGTATTGTTTGAGCCTTTGTTGTGCTGGTCCACCGTGGCAGGAACATTCAGAAGGGATCTGAAGAACCAGCTGCCCTCCACCCTGGTGCCAGTGGGAGATTCCACAAAAAGGAGATACTTTTGGGCTGATTCAGCTTCTTCAGCTGCTCCCAGGGAAGCCATGTCTGTGAGCTGGAGCCACAAAGGGGCAGGACCTCTGCTCCTGCTGTGTGAGACTGACACAGGGCTACCCATCTCGAAGCAGGGCCCTGGGAATGGCAGTTGCTTCCCACGACAACCAATTGTCTCGCTTTGGGCCTCTAGTTCTGGGGACTGAGTTGGGCTGATGGAGATCACCGGAAGTCCCTTGCGGTTCACTTCAGCCTGAGGTTTTCGAAATCAACTATGTGGGTGAGGACGGACAAATAAATTTGTACAGTGAATTCATTCCACATGTCCATCCACTGCGGCTGATTAAGAGTTCTGAAATGATCCACACCCCCGAATATGGGCTGTGACCCATTTGTGGGGCAGAAAATCTATGTGAAAGGTCCATCCTTTTAAAATTAAAGTTGAACAAAGATGATTTGTTTGTCCTTTTCTTCCCTCTGTTATTATTGTTGTTGCGATGACCCGGGTCACACACAAGGCTGGCTTCATGTTTAATGGTGGGGCCTGCGGAGCACCTCAGAGCCTTGGTGCTTGTACTTCTTTTGCTTGTGGTGCTCACTGGAGCACTCTCATGGACCCGGATCACAGAATTGAGCTTATTTGAGGGTCAGTGTGGGTGGGGGTGAAGGTTGAAAGGCTGAAGGGGTCTATGGCTGAGTTGGAGGCACACAGGATACAAATAGTGATACAAACAGTGGTGTGGTTAAATAACATTTTGAAGACGTGTGAATTTGAAGAAGTGTGAAATTCTAAGTTTTATAGATATGCAGTATTATAAACTAATGTTATAGCAATAAATGAATATAATAAACAAACAAACAGATAGATACTGTAAATGCACGAAATGAGAGCCTACTACCGAGAGCCTACCACCCACTTAGCAGAGCCTGACAAGCTACCGTGTCGTATTTGATATGCCAAAACCAGTAGCAATTATAGACCTCATTCCCCTGACCTGAATTAATGGTTTGAGGCTTTTCATGTTCCTGGAGTGAGCACATACTCTTGGGCTACACTAGCACTCAACAGGAAGTATGAAGATGTTACTGGTGCCCGCTCGAGCAAATCCATGAACAACGGGAAGAGAAGTGATACAAATGATGGTAATAAAATTATTTTAAAATTAAATTAAATTTTATTTCTTTAATTTTGGGGGACCATAATTAGCAGTGCTCATGGATTACTCATGGCTCTGTGCTCAGAAGTGACTCCTGGAGGTGTGTCGGAGACTGTATTCCGTGTTAGGGATGGAGCCTGGGTTGGCTGTATGCAAGGCAAGCCTTAGCCTCTATACTATCTCTCCTGCCTAACCTGCCTAACATTAATTAAATTTAAAAAAGACTAAGAAAGTCAGTTCTGAGACAAAGACTTCTCGGCTACCTCAAAGAAGTGGACAATCCCAAGAATGAGGGAAGGGGAAATGAATGGGTCAGGGAGAAAGAAGAGAGCAAGGAAGAGGCCTCGAGGGCAAAAGGTTAATCATTCTCCGGGGACCTTCTTTAGCAAAGCTGCTCTGGGGTCCAGAGTCACAAGAGTCACATTTGCCCGGCATGTGGCCAGCCCTGGTTAGACAGAAAGGATGTTTTTATCAGGACACATCAATGTGCCCTTTACCAAATGCAATTACAGTCGTGATCTGTGGAGATGGAAGCGATGTGCTTTCATAATACAAGGAGCATGGTTCATGGTCTCTTTTCCGATGCTGACTGTTCTCTGTTTGAATATAGTCCAAACCTGTCATCTGTCATCCCGACATGCTCAGGTGATACATGTTCCCTGGCCCTGGGGAGGTGACACATGTTCTAGAAACCTCTCAGACACACGTGAGAGAGGAACGCTATTAGTACCCATCTCAGGAGTTTCTCACGCCAGTCTTACCAGGTGTCTCTTATATAAGGAAGAAAATTCCTAGGGGGACACAGAGACATCAGGAGCGCGAGGCAGGAAGGGGGAAGAGGTGTTTGGCACAACTGATCTCTGAGACTGAAGAAGCGCCCACCCCCTAGCTGCCTTTCCAGGAGGGTGCAAATGTGAGGGGGGGAGAGAAAGGGCATCTTTGCTCTGCACTGAGAGGTCAGTGTTCTCAGGGTGCTCTGTCTCCACACTTCAGGTAGCTCTCACTGTGTGGCTCACCCATTTCAGTGCTCAGCATCCCTAGGAGGGCCAAGCCATGCAGGGAGAGGTGCTAAGGAGTGCCTGGGACCTGGAGCTCAGAGGAGCGCCGGACTCTGGGGATGTGGCTATTCCCACCAACCAGGAAAGAGACCTGGCTTCTTTCCTAGTGGAAAGTTTGTCTCCACCAGCTCCTTTCAGGCGTGACTGAGTCCCGCCAGGAAAACAGCACACCTGCCCCAGCTCTACGCGTCTGCTTGGACTCTGGTCTGCGGTGCTGGTGGGAGCCAGGGTAAAGAAAGAAGAGCTGTAGGGACTGGGCCAGGCACTGGCCAGCCACCTAAGGGGTGTCAGACACCTTTTCCTCCTCATCGATTCCCTTTGAGGTGATCAGAATTTCACAGGAATTTTGAAATTAGGTGGAACTGAGGAACCGAGCATTTCTCTACCTGTATCCCACCCCCCTACCCCTTGCATTTTCAAACACACTAAGGTGCTCATCAGAATTTGAATCCTTCCTAGAGAGCCCTCTGCACTGCCAAGAAGGAGCCCTCTTCCTGGACTCTCTCATTAAACTCTTTTCCCGCTAGCTGGTTAAGTCTATTCAGCCTTTTCTGCCCATGAAGTCAGAAGAATATGCAAGCTTTGGGAGGGGGGTATGTAAAAACTTTTTATTTGTCTTGTTTATGCTTTTTAGGCCACACCAGATATTGCTCAGGGCTTACTCCTGGCTCTGCACTCAGGAATCACTTCTGTGCTTTGGGTCCATATGGGATGCTGGCGATCGAACCCCAGTCAACTGTGTACAAGGCAAACTACCTACCCACTCTACTATCTTTCTGGCCCCAGTTTCTACAAACTTCTTCTCCACAACTTTTTTGTTTAATTTTGTTTTGTGGGTCATATCAAGAAGTGCCCCTGGAGCTACTCCCCTGCACTGTGCCTGGGGAGAAAGCAGTACCAGGGTATGAATTCAGGCCTCTCGCTTGTGAAACATTAGCTCCAACCCATGAAACCTCTCTTAACGCAACATTGCAAGGGTAGGATTATTCCCTCGTGCCTAGGAGAAGTTGAGGTTTAGAAACACATCGACTGTATACTTGGATTTCCTTCCCAAACCAAAATTGTGGCTGCTTTGTGTGCCCCCTTCCAGCTGCCCGCGACAGTCTGGAGAATGTCTGTGGAAACTCTCTGGATCAGAGGAAAGTGAAACAGCTCCCTTCAGTCAGCTGAGTCTTGGAAGAGCTGAGACATAAGATCCCCAGGGCTCCACATGCCAGATAGCACTGAGGCGTGGTAAACAATTTACTCAACTTGAGTAGCACAAAAAGCTTCTTCTGGGCTATTTCTATAACTTCCCATGGAACAGGAGGAAATGGCTTAAACCCTCAGAACACAGTCTGGCAGGAGGCACATTGCTTTGTTTTGTGTCTTGTCCCTGTTCCTCCCACACACACAGATGGGGACCACCTGGTTTCCCCTTCAGTTCCCAGGCTAGACCCCTTCCCTGCCTTCTATCCATTTCAAGTCAGTTTCCACCTGCAGGCTCTACTACAAAGTGAGGCTCCCCTTTGCCTCTGAAGAAGGTCTGGCTTCCCAGGTGAACTTGGATCAAAAGTCACGGTTGCCATGGGATCTCTTCCCAGGCATTTGAAGGAATGCTTCCTATTTAGAGTCCAATAAATTTGGATATTGCCAGACACCTACAGAAAACTGAGGAAATGTGAATTGTGCAAGGAAGAAAAGGATCCTGCACCTATGTATCCTGGACCAGTAAATTGGACCTACTCAAGCCTAGCACAATGCAGTTGAGCCATATACCTTCAGGCAAGACACAGAACCAGGAGCCAGAGCGACAGCACAGTGGGTAGGGCATTTGCCTTGCATGCGGCCGACCCAGGTTCGATCCCGGCATCCCATATGGTCCCCCCTAGCACTGCCAGGAGTAATTCCTGAGCAAAGAGCCAGGAGTAACCCTGACATGCGGGTGTGACCCAAAAAGCAAACAAAAAAAAACAACCAAACAAACAACAAATAAATAAATAAATAAATAAATAAATAAATAAATAAGACACATAACCAGGGGCCCAGGTTTATGTCATATTGCCCTCTTATTTTTCATTTTCCTAATGTAGACATATTGTGTACTATAAGCAGGTAGAATATGTTCTTCTGCATCTTTCTGAAGATATAGCTCTTTTTTGTGTGGGAGGGGCATGCCAGGTGGTGGTGCTCAGGTATCACTCTGGAGGGGATCAGGGGACAACAAGTGTGCTAGGGATAGAAACTGGGTCAGCCGTTGTGCAAGGCAAGCACCCTCCCTGCTGTACTACAACTCTGACCTTTTAGCCCAATTTTAACAGGGCTATGGCTCACTCAACTAGTCTTTTTTCCTTTCAAGGAAAGACAATATATACATGACAATAGCTGTAAATGACTTTCATTCAGTATTGGGGAATTACAGAGGGTGCTGGCGACTATGGCAAAGTGGAGAAAGACATTGCTGAAGATACCGACAACTTTTTTTTTGCTTTTTTTGGGCCACACCCAGTGATGCTCTGGCTCTGCACTCAGGAATTACTCCTGGCAGTGCTCTGGGGACCATATGGGATGCCGGGTATCGAACCCGGGCCGGCATGGCTCAGCCGTGTGCAAAGCAAACACCCTACCCTCTGGGCTATGGCTCCGGCCCCCAAAACCAGCAACTTTGTAATGCTAATCAATCACTGACATCAAGAATATAGATTCCATGTTGCCAGGTTTCCCAAAGTTTTACAAAGAAGCCAGAAATTCATGCTTTTCCATAAAATCACCTAATTGTCAAACTTCGTTAGCTAACTTAATTTGGTGATTGGCACCCAGGATAAAACAAAGCGTGGTCACCGTGGACAAGTGCAGCTTTCAACTGTCAAACAGAATAGAATTATTATATAATCTCAGTGGTTCTCTCTAAGCAACATGAAAATATGCTTCTAAGAAATTCAGCTCAGGGCCAGAGCGATAGCACAGCGGGGAGGTGTTTGCCTCTCGCGCAGCTGACCTGGGTTCAATCCCCAGCATCCCATATGGTCCCCTGAGCACCACCAGGAGTTATTCCTGAATGCAGAGTCAGGAGTAACCCTGGAGCATTGTCGGGTGTCACCCAAAAAACAGAAAAAAGAAAAAGAAATTCTATTCTATTCCTAATTGACGAGGTACATGAGAGGCAATAGAAAGTATAAGCTTGAGACAGCCACTTCCTCTGAGTGACTCAGAATAAAACGGAGGTGATATCAGCACCAAAGAGCCCAAGGAGGGAGAATTCTTATCCCCCCCCCCCCCCCTAGACGGAGTGTGGGCAGAGGGAGAGGAAAGCCTGGTACTCGCACTTCTGTGAGTGCATTTGCGGGGTGGATTAGTTCCACATGGGCCCGTCTCAGCTGTACAGTTCCTTTGGCTTCTGACTCTTCAACCTCTTGAGACCTGGATCTGGGATCCAGACTCTCTGCCAATCACTCCCTTTGCCCTTACATGGCCCCTGCTAAGCATCACATCACCAGTAACGGAAACTAATATCCTTAGTCTTGCACCCAACAGTCTTTCTAGCTACTTTCTAACTACTTTCTAGCTCAGTAAAACCTCACGTCTTTCTAACAGCCAGAGGAGGTTGGACTTTTTTGTCACCCCCTGTTCTGCTGATTTGCTCCCTTTGGGTAAGAGGCGATACTCACGCACCCATAAGCTCCTGTTCTCTCCTACCTTCTCTCGGCCTCTGGCTTGTTGCCCTCTGCCTCTCTCTCTGGGGAATTCACCACCTTCCAGGAGCATCCGACTATCTGACTCTGGCAGCAAATTCTGAAGCTCTTGCCTGGAGCCATCTCTGATGAGTCTCCTTGGCTCTGGGGCTTATCAATCTCTCTGTGTTAGTGATTTCATTACTCATGAGCTTTCCCCAGGCCTTAGTTTCTCCATCAATGAAATGAGGAGAGGAGGGAAGTGGCCAGATCTGGTTTCTCAGGGTGCCTGTCATGGAAAACACTCCGGAACTCCAAAGCAGTTAAAGGAACTCCACTTTCCACAACCTTGATGGTTCTGTGCTTGGCCATCAAAGGGTCTGTAGCTACTGCTCCTCCTAGCCAGTGCTCCCGCAACCTGAGCTCTGCTGCTCCTCCCAGCCAGTGCTCCCCAGAGCCTGAGCTCTGCTCTCCTCCCCTACCAGATTGTGCTCCCTGCAACCTGAGCTCTGCTGCTCCTCCCTTCAATGCTCCCAGCAACTTGGCTGTGGTGCTCCTCCCTGAAGTGCTCCCCAAAGCCTGCATAGTAGCCTTGGAGGGTGGCTCTCTTCTCTCTTTGTCCTTATTTGCTACCCCCTAAACTCTCTGCAGGACCCGAGCTTGAAGAGCTCCTACTTTCTCCAGGCCATGCTGATTTCCTCATTTTCCAAAGAGCCTTTTCAGGAACTCCAGCTTCAGGCCCTCACATCTGGGCAAGGTGTCCCAGGGGCTAGTGTATAGCAGTGTGGCAGATCCTGCTCAGAGACTCAGGGAGCTTCAGGCTCACGTTAGCCCCCTACACAGGTGAAGCAGGGACCATCAGGCCTGGCCTGCAACCAGGTGAGAACTGGCCCAGAATCCAGGTTCCTGACCCCTCTGCTTGGAGTGAGCATTCATTAACCCTGAGCACTTTATCTCTCAAACAACTGGGGGCAAGGTAGCGGTGCCACATGGACAGGGGAGGGGCTGGGGGGTGGGGAGGGGGCTGGTAAGACCCTGTGCTGCACGGATAGCAGAGTGGTACAGGCACAGGCACTAGACTGGGAACTTTTATTTTTAATTTTGGGGACCACACCAGGCAGTGCTCAGGATTTACTCCTGGCTCTGTGCTCAGGGGACCATCTGGGGAGACAGGGGTCAAGTCTGGGTGGGTCATGTCCAAGGTGAGCACTTTCCTTGCAGTCCTACCTCTCTGGTTGCTAGGAATGGTTTTAAACCTTTGCCTCCTCATCTATGGAATGAACGTCATTGCCGCACCCCCTTTCCAGAGCTGCTCTGGGGGAACAAATGAGCATTTGACACAGAATCTCACAGGTCTGAGACCTAATCAGCTCCATCAAGGTGAGCCCCATTCCACGCTCACTCCATCAGCTCTACAGGCCTTCACACATAGCAGCCTGTTGCGTACGCAGAGTACACAGAGCCTCTGCCTCTTGCCTGGAGTTACCTCCTGCAGGCCACTTTGTAGATAAGGGGCAGAAAACAGTTTGATATGGGGCAGTATATCTTACCATGTATTCTACTCTAGCTGGTATAAATATTTTCTCTCATGCTACCACAATCATCGTGGTACTAGAAAGATCTTACCAGTATTTTTACCTGGCCACATTGGATCTCTAAGTAATTAGACCAGAAAGAAATGCTGTTTGCCTCCATGCAAGCATGTGTGACTCTCAAATAAGTCTAAAGGCTACAAAACAACTATGAAGTAAAGATGAGAATCTTGTGAAGGCTTGGAGAAATATATACCTGGCTGTAGAATATCCATTGATACAGATGCATGCCTTTGTATTCTGAGATGTAGTTCATCTCAGATGCCCTTCCCCATCTACACAGGGCCTGGTGGAGAACCAAGGGGGTGGGGGGCTGCTGCCTTGCCTGGAGTGATTTTTAACATTTCAATGGGGCTAGGTGAGGTCCTGGGAAAAGTTACCTGAGGGGGATTAACCCTAACTGCTTTCTGTTGATGTGGGCTGGCCTGGGCAGAAAGTTATAAAGCTTTTCTCCTTTTGCCCTTTTGCTTTTTCGCCTTCTCCCTCTGCTCTCTGCTTCACCTTCTCTTCCCTGTTGGGCCTTAGCACGTGGTAGAGGCCATCTTGGCCAAGGATTCTAAACCTAAATGTGGTCGGGGGCCAAGGCGGGAACCTAAACTCTGGGCTTTTCCTGTTACTAAATTGTATACCAGAACAAGTGTGAGTAAAGCCTTTTCACACTGCTGGATTCTCGCGTCTTTCTCCGTCCTCCAGCTGCCAATCCCCTGGGTCAGAAGGGGATCCCCTGACCCGGCTCTCGGATTTTGTTGGGGCACCCAGCGTTCCCCGACAGCAGCCAGTGACTACGCCCATTAGACAGGGGCATCACGAAAACCGGACTTGGACCATAGAGCCAGAGCTAATGGCCTGCAATAGTTACACTGGGATCTGGGGAGAGGCCCCAAGGGCTTGCTGCGCTGCAGACCACAGAGGGTGTCAGCCCCTCCCAAAGGTGCTCCTCTCACACAGCTCTGACCTCTGGTGCTGCAGGTAATTGTTCCTTAACAAGCCACCAGATGAGGCAGAATGGTTTGTAGGACATGGCTCCCCTGGGTCCTGGAAGGCTTATCCTCTCTGTGCCTTCTCTACACTCCAGACAGCTTGAGGGGGCGGCTGAGCTGGACCTGCCCCCACATCTCACCCCACTGCCTGGATTCAGGTCTCCCTCATCTGCTTTGGTTTGGGTGTCATACCCAGCCGTGGTCAGCGCTTATGCCTGGCGCTCACTCATGGGTCAGTCCTGCTTAGGGTGGAGGTGATCTGGGAGCAAATGGGGTGCCATAAACTCCAGCCCTGGACTTTCAGCCATGTGCAAAGCAAGTGGACTATCTTTCAGGGCCCCTAGACCTGTTTGACCCAGCAATGTCTATCAGCACCACCTGGCACTTTTGGTTTGCTATCATTTGGTTTGGAACTACACAGGGCAGTGCTGGGGCCTTCCATAGCCTCCTGACTGTGCTTACCAGGCCCATGAGGTGCCCAGAATTTTGCCCCAGCCTGGCCTCCTGCACCCGAAGCATGTGTTCCGCCCTTTGAGACTGGCAAGGCTCAAGGCAGAGAATAAAACAACTACAAGTCATTTTCCTCTTGGAGTTTTCATTCCGTGGGAGGTGACAGGCAAAGTCAAGAGAGAGAAACCTTGGAATATTTTGGAACAATTTTATTTTATTTTTTATTAAATATTTTATTATACCACCGTGAGATATACAATTACAACGTTGTTCATGTTTAGAGGTTTCGGTCACATAGTGTCCCAGCACCCGCCCTCCACCAGTGCCCATTTCCCACCACCAATGTCCCCAATTCCCTCCTCTCTCCCATAGCCTGCCTAAATGGCAGGTTCTTTATCTCTTCTCTCTCTCCCCCTCTCTCTTTTCCTTCTCTTACACATTGTGGGTTGCACTACATACACTTAGAGGCCATCATGTGCATTTTTTGGCCTGTATTTAATGCTCAGTTCTAGGTTGGTATTAACCCTTTTCGACATTTATTCACACATGTGGAACAATTTTATTAGGATTATCTTCACCGGATTTGCTTAGAGTTGGTACCTCTTTCTCCCCACACCCTGAAACGACCACTCCTGGGCATTCCGCTCCTGTTAGGGCCAAGCCAAGCCGCCAGCAGCTCAGTCCAGTTATGCGCTCGTGGGACAGTGGCCCCACCTCTCAGCGCTTCGGTTTCTTGGTCATCTGGGGAAGTCACAGCGATTCCTTGGGCCCTTGAGAGGATTCCATTGGCGGAGGGGACGCGCGCGCAGGCTGGCGGCGGAGCATCCCGCTCATTCCCAGGCACGCGGTCGAGCGGATTTTCGCAAAGGTTACATAAGGCTGCTGGGGTGGAAGCGGAGCCTATTGAAGGGAAAGGGGCGTGGGGAGACCCGGGACGCGGAGGGGATCCCCGGGCCACGAGTGCGCCGCCTCTGCTTCGAGTGGGGGCGCGGCGCGGCGCGGGGAGGCGCAGGGCGCGGCGGAGTCGAGTTTCAGAGCGCGGGTGAGTCAGGGCGCAGCCCGGGAAGGAGCCGGAGTCTGGCCGCCGCCGCGCTGCCCAGCGCCGCCTTTGTTCCCGCAGGAGCGGCGAGTGGCAGGCGGCGAGCAACGTCCAGCGACTCGGTGCCCTAGGCGGCTCGGCGCTCAGGACTCCGCACACCCGCGCCATGGTGCCCAGGTAGGACCCTTTGCCAAGGCCCCTTACCCCTTGCCCCTTGCCCGTCGGGTGGCACCCTCCGGTTCACCTTCTCTTCCCTCTGGCCACTTTTGCAGGAAGATGGGGCCGTGCTGGCAGCTGCTGCTGGTGCTCCTGGTCTCAGCGCTTCTCCCCGCTGCCACCCGGAGCCGTGCCGCGACAGGTAAGCCACGGGGCTGCCTCTGCGCTCCGCAGAAGTTGGTGGGTCCGCGCGGAGCGCGCCTCATTCCTGGACATAAAGGGAGTCGCGGCCGCGCCGTGAGTCCCAGCACTGCTGCCGGGCTCCAGAGGCACCAGGGGAGACCCGAGCGCCGTCTGGGCGCCCGAAGTGTCGTAGCCTGGCGCGGTTCCTCCGACTGCGGGCGGAAGGGAACTTTGGGGCTCAGGATAGCCCCGCGCTTCGGTGGCGCGCGCTGACCAGCTCCTGGTAGGAACAAAGCCGGTGCCATACCGCGCACAGGTGCCAGACACCTGGTACCTTTGCTTCCGAGAAATAACGGGATGGTGCTGCCTGTGTCTAACCTAGCGCACCGCAGGGGAGGCGCATCGGTCCACCAGGGGGCAGTGCGCTGGCACGATGGAGGCACTCTGGGCTGGGAGCACCAGGCTCTGTCCCTTCGGTTCTCTGGGCCTCCTCCCCCAGGTCTCAGATATGGTGGGATGAATAGCGGGGCTGGATGTTAAAACTGACCTTGGCTAGCGATGTCCTTCAGCGGTGGTTGCGTGGCGCTTGGGTTAGGGGAGCTTAGTTCAGAAATTCCACCTTTATACGTTTTCTCATCCTACTGCAAAGGGGGCCGGGGAGAATAAGGAATTATTCAGGTATCTTCCGTGCTATGAAGATTGAAAGAGAGATGAGAAACAATGTGCTTCCCACATAGTGGCACATACGGGGCACGAAAGAACTGATGGGAATTTCAGCAAGACAGCGGCAGCTGTGTGGGAAACAGCGCTGGCACAGTCACAGAGGGGTCCTGAGGAGAGGCTAGAAGCTTCAGGCACTGCCCTCTCCCCCAGGGCAGATGTTGCAAGAGGACCCCCAAGGGGACCCTAGCCCTTTTGGGGTTCAGGAGAACAGTGCACAGCTGCAGTAGAATAATTGACAGGGGAGAATGGACAGCTACTGGTGCCCCCACCACCGGAGGAAGTGGGGGATTGGGTGGGTGCTTTGCTTAACCCTCTGTGTGCCAGAGGAAGCTCAGGACAGCCCACACCATTGTCTCCTTGGGAACAGCTTGACGACAGTTTTTCCTGCCTGGGTGCCCAGCCTGGCATTTCTCACAGATCAAAGGGCAGCTGGAGCATAGTTTTGGCTTCTCAGCGCTCTCTGCTCCACATTGGAACGTTGCAGTCTGGCTGTGATACAGGGACCTGCCAACTGGCAGCAGAGGGCAGCTTTGAGTCCTGTCTTTGGGGACGGGGGCGGCAGCCCTCCCTTTTCCCACAAAGGAAGAGGGTTCTGGGGAAAGGAGAGCAGCTGTTTCTCTCTTCTCCTATGGTCCCAGGCAACCCTCCTCCATCAGGGCTGTTGTTTCCCAAAAGAGGAAGTCCAGTTCCCATCTTTAATGTAAAAATGGGAGGTCCCGGAGACCCTCTGGAGCCGGGAAGGGCCATTGGTCGCTACTGGCAGTTCAGTGACTCCTAGGACTCCAAAAGAATCTTCCGAGATGTGTGAATTATCCTCCCTGTTAACCCAAACTTGCATGTGCCGTACTAATGCTCAGACAAGCTGCTCGGTCTCAGTTGGCAGAAAAATGGGCGTGTTCTTACTCTCTTCATTTAATTCTCGCTGTCATCACTCCAGGGGTTTGGTGCTTGGGCGTTTAAATCTCTAGACTTCTGGTGAGGAAACTGAGACTAAATTCCAAGGCTTCTCAGCTCCTGAGGTCTCCTTGTCTTACCTTTGTCACTGGGACCCGTCCCCCTCCTGCATGGATCAGGGAGCCTCCAAAGGGTCAGTAGGGCCGAACTAGCCAAGTCAGTCATTGAACTACCTCCTGTGTTAGGTCCTAAGGAGTTGTGTGTGTGTGTGTGTGCGGGCCCGGCGTGTGAGTGCACATGTGTGGGGGGGAAGGAGTGGTGTCACCAGTAATTTGTTCCTGATAATAAAGTGCAACTATATGGAATTAAGTCACTGTACCCTAGGAAGTCCCTTCCCTGGTACCCCTAGGTCACCCTCAGGGCTAAACATCCTTGAATATTTCTTTTTCCTCGGTTCTCTCTGAGGATCAAGACCAGGGTCTTCAAAAATGTATTTTTCTTTTTGGATCACACCTGGTGATGCTCAGGGGTTACTCCTGGATCTGCACTCAGTACTTACTCCTGGTGGTGCTCGAAGGACCATATGGGATGCTGGCTATTGAACCCGGGTCGGCGCGTGCAAGGCAAATGCCCTTCCCCTGAGCTATTGCTCCGGTCCCCAGGGTCTTCAAATTTAAAGCATGTGCTCTGTAGTAGAACCACATTCCTGGCCTCATCACCTTGATTTTCAGAACACTCTGAAACTGTGCTTAGGGGTCTGGAGATCCTTCCCGGTGAGTGTCAGCTAGCCAGTTGAATGTGAGGGCTGGACTTAGGTGCTGCTTGGGTCCTGCTGTGCTGAGAATTCCTGGAAGTGCTGGAGGTCTCCAGGCCACACCCAGTGGTGCTCAGGGATTCCCAGGGATGCACCTTTGGCTGTTCTTGTTCCGATTCTGGGCATTGAACTAACAGCTCTAGGGGCTGGAGAGACATCACAGCTGTGCTTTTGCATGTGGCGACACTGGTTCCATCCCTGTAACCTCATACTGAGTGCTGCCAGGAGTGGCCCCTGAGTATCACTGGGTGTGGCCTCAAGCCACCCAAAAGTAAAAATATGGGCCTCAGAGTGATAATGCAATGGGTAAGGCGCTTGTCTTGCACCTTCACAGCCAAGTTCAATCCCAGTTACCCTAGATGGTTCTCTGATCACTAACTACCAAGAATGAACCCTGAGTGCAGAACCAGAAGTAAGCCCTGAGCACCTCCTTCTGGATGTGGCCCAAACAAACAAAGTGAAAATACATGCCTAATCTGTTTCCTTAGATTCTAAAGTTGCGTTGGACTTGATTTTGAACTTTATGCATGCTGGTTCATGCATTTATATGCTTTGGGATCTGTATTTCTTTCAGTGAATGTTTCTGAGATTCATTTATGCTGTTGCATGTGGCTCTAGTTAATGTATCTTCATTGCTGTATAATATTCCAGAGTTAAAATACACCATATGTTATTTATTTGTCTCTGATGATATTTAAGTCATTTCCATTGACCATTATGTATCTTGCATGTATGTGCTTCTGCCCAATATCTACATCTACCTTCTCACCCCATTTACATTCTCACCAGCAGCATACAAGCATTCTGTCGTTTTTGCAACCTTGTTCACATCTGTTATGCTCCATTTTTCATACTCTCTCTCTTTTCTCTCTCTCTTTCTTAGGTACAGAAGGCAAGTTCTCTGGCTGAGCCTTCCAGTATGGCTGTACCCTACTTCCCAGCCACCAGCCTAAGGGAAAATCCTCTTTTTCTCTCATCCTTACCAGCCCTTGGTCTTGTCACTGGGCTTAGCTGCAGCTCTGTAATGGGTGTGTATTACAGTGCCACTGTACTCCTCGTTGATAGTTTCCCATTAGCTGATCATCTTTTCTTATTACACACCTGGATTTCCAGCCTTGCTTTTCTTTTTATTAAGATGCAATTTGTGTAACCATGAAACAGCCATTTTCATGTGCAGGACTGGAAACATCTGGATGTGGATGACACTGTACCTCTGTGAAGTGCTGAGTTCGAAACACCGTCTTTTCTCTAGGGAAAGGCTTTGCCTTAAACACTTGTGCTCTGGTCCCCTCTTCCCCAGCCCACCAGTCCCGCCAGCCACTCTGCATCTGACTCTGTGCTTGGACCTTGGCTGGACATTGAATTTGAAGGGAATCATCACACTGAGCATGGGACTGCTTTTGCCGAGCAGATGCCACCCCTCCGTGGGGAAGCCTGCCCCGGTGTGTCATTTCTTTTCACGGCTGAATAATATCCTGTTGCTTGGATATACCACAGACTGTTTCTCCAGTCTCCGTGGGTGGGAAACATCGGGGTTGTTTCCACATTTTGACGATTATGAATAGTGTTATTGTGTGTGTTTGTGGACAAGGGCTGGATTGAGTTCTCATTTTCAGTTAGTTTGGGTGTCTACCCTGACATGGAAATGCTGGGTCATATGGTAATTCCATGCTTAAGTTTTTTGAGAACACCCCCAATGTTTTTCCACAGTGTTGCCCATCTACATTTCTACCAGCAGCTTACAAGCATCCTGCATCTCTGTCCACACCTTCTTATTTTCTATTTGTAATAACCATTTTCTTTTTTAATTAAAAAGGTTTGTATTTTTTTTTTGGAAAAGAAAAATGACATCCTGTTGCTTTTGCACTTATCTCTGGAACCCTTGTCTCTAGAAGCCAAGACAAAGCGAGTTTTATCACAGCAATACGCAGTTTCTGCCCACATGACATCACTTCTAGAACAGTTACATGTTCCCATGACAATATGCCAAAAGAGCCTTCAACAAAATCAGTATCCACTCAGGATGAAAATTTAGCATTTCAGGAAAAACTCGTCACCTTCAATCTGATTAAAAGCAGCTATGAAAAAAAGTCGTCTGGTGTCAGAAAACGATATTCACTGCAATCATGTAAGAAAAAAGAAAAGAGGGCTCCAAGGCAGATTTAAAATCATCACCGTTCATGACTATGGCCGGTTTGATGGGTAGGAAGCGCTGGCTCTGTGTGTCTTGATTTGCATTTCCCTGATGACTGATGACGCGGGGCATCTTTCCATGTGCTCGTTGGCTGCTTATAGATCTTGGGAGAATTCTGAAGCGAAGCAGGGTGGGTTCAGGCTTTCCCTCTCATCGTCTCGCTCTTGCTCATGGGCAGTCTGTGGAGTTATCCTAAGAAAAGGAAGTAGGCGAGAGTTCCACCTGAAAATTGCCCTTGCTTCTTGGGCACGGTGAGAGGTGGTGACGGGCATGAATGCATGCAGGATTGACATCTGTGCTTCTCAATGTTTTGACCTGCTTTGAAATTGGGGTGTATGACATCTGACTTGTCTGTTTTTGGGCAGAGTGAAGTCTGAACCCAACTGGCACACTGTGGAGCCCATCCCAGCTCCCCATGCACATCTGGGATTTTTCCACTTGTCTTCTTGTTCTCTTTAAGGCTGTTTCCTACCTAGCAGCTCCAGTGGCGTGGCCTCTGGGGGGCCTTCCTGATTTCTTTGGCTGAGCTTTTCATCTCTAATCTCCTTCTTCTATCTTTCTGGGCACCTACCACCATTCTCTCGTCCTCTGCCAATATGTTTCCTTCTCTCTCTTTCCCATAAGGATACAAGTTAGGGCTCTTTGACCCTGAGTTGACTGCATGGACTTTGGCCATTTGGCCATTGGGATGAGCACTTCTGCCTGGAACATCCCAGACAAGGGGCCTTTGTTTTTGTTGTTGGGCTCTTTCCTTTCACTGCATCTCCCCCAAGAGACCCACCCGTCCAAGTACACAGCTAATTGGATCTCTGTGATGACTAAAATGGAGACATTGACGCTGGGACTCTCCCATGGCTCTGCTGTCTCTGGAGTTACCCCCACCAAGTAATCAGCGCACATGTGGAGCTTTTAGTTCTCCTTCCTTTAATAACTAGTTAGGTCAGAATTTGCACAAACGTTACTTTGTTCTTTATTTCCCCCCACCTCCCCATTTCCATCTAATTGTATATAGCCTGTGGTCTCCATCTTTGCCGTATTCGTCTGATTCCTGATAGCCTCCATAGGATCTAAAGTCAGACATTTATCTTTTCTCTGCTGGCTAAAGTGTTGCACTTTTTTCCGGCTTTCTTTGAATGTCTGAAGATTCATCTTCTTAAACTGGACCTCTGATTCGGGAGAAATGTAAAAGTTAGCTCTTTTCCAAACTGGTACCTAGAATGACCCAAAATATTAATTTAAGTGGGAGCTATTTTTCCTTTAACCATAGATTGTTTTCCAAATCTCTGCAGTGCTGATTAGTTTCTTGTGTATGTGGTTGAGAAACATTCCACCTGGTCTTAATAATCATTGTGTTGTAATAATTTTAGAAATCTGCCGAGAGGAGCTACCCACCCCCTTATTAACATGATGTCAGTGTGTACCACTGGTGGCTCACACTTGGATGTGATTTAATTAGCACATGTTGTAGCACTGGCATCAACCTGTTAATCCATATAGTCTTTAAAAGGGCTGATTTATTTTTCCCCTTTATTTAAACACCTGGTTTACAAAAAATGTTCATGATGCACTTGTTCTAGACATTCAATATTCGAGCCCCAATGCCACCATCACTGTGACCTCCCCTCCACCATTGTCCCCATTATCCCAACCCCTCAAGCTTGCCCCCCCCTTCATAGCACAAAATAACTTATTTTATATTGCTTGTTAGAACTAAATGGCTAATGCAATTATGAGACATTACTTCAGTAAATGAAAATTTGTGAAAATTGTTATATCATAGTAGCATTTGTATCACTTGTATCGCTTGTCTTCCCATTCATCGTCGATTTGCTCGAGCGGGCACCAGTAGCATCTCCATATGTCCTGTCACATGCTAGTGTAGTCCAAGGGCATCTGCTAGCTCAGGAACATAAAGAGCCTCAAACCATTCCATCAGGTCATGGGAATGAGGTCTATAATTGTTACTGGTATTTGGCATATCAAATGCGACATGGGTAGCTTGCCAGGCTCTGCCGGGCGGGTGGGATACTCTTGTAGTTACCTCTAATCTTGAGCATTTATTGATGAACAGAGCTGGGCTGTGATCAGCTCTTCTGCTGGGTGAAGCTCTGATGAGAGGGGAGTCCGGATGTGGAAAATGGCAGCCCTCATGGTGTGGGGGTCCTCTAGCTTCTTGCGAGGCTCTGCTGGGATGGCAGGCCAGGTCTAGAACCCGCCTTCCCTCCTGGGTGCTTCAGGATCAGCTGGGCACAGGAAGAGTCGGTAGCAGCTCTGCCCGTGTATGGTGTTGCTGGTTGAACCTTCTGTGCTAATGTTTTTAGCGTATTGAGCTTAGTTGGTTCTATGTTACTTCCCTATCAAATTTGGTGTGATCCTACTAGGACAGTGTTAGTATTGTAGAGTTTGGAGCCATTGTGCGGCCACATGCATCCAGAAACTGCAGAATTTAACTAGGCAATGAATTTACATGGTGGTGCTTGTGGGAAATGGGTGTAGCTTCCAGGACTTCTGGAAATATGGGAGGTGGGGCTGGCTTCCCACTCCCATTCCAAGAAGAACCCTAGAGTTCTCAGTCTGAATTCTGGTGTACCTGAAATGTTCTGCAGTTTGGTGTCTCAGCAGAGTCTTTGGAGCTGGGTCCTTGGCATGGTGGTAGCTGTGTGGTGTGAGTGAGGCTATCAGGGATTTGGCAGGTCGGAGACTTGGCCCTCACTGCTCCCAAGGGCGACTTTTCAGCTGGGAGACCATGTATCTGTGAATTTTTTTTGGCTAGTTGATCTCTTTAGAAATTTAATCGTGAATCTGTAAAGCTGGGCCAATAAACGAGGGATGTGGAGTGGTTGTGGGATAATGGGTGTGGCTGCCAAGATTTCCGGAAGTACAGGGAAGGGGTGGAAGGAAGCTGCCTGCCTCCACTCCCAGAAGACCCCAGAGTTCTCAGGAAAAGGCTGATTTATTATGTTTCACACTATGCACGGCATAGTGGTGGTGGGTGGGTGAGTTATAAAAATGGAGACCGACTAACAGTACAGTTCCGTTAAAGACATTTATCAGAGGAGAACAGATGAACAATTGAGGCTTGACAGCAGACCGTCAAGCCTTAGTGATGGCTGCTGACACAGAGCCCCGGGAGCCGAGATGCATCGGGGTATTGGAAGATGCCAGGTGTGCCCACTGGTCCCCTTCCTCTGAGGAACCCCAAACAAGGGAGGAAAAAGCTAGGATGAAGAACAAAACTTCAAAGTCTTCTTCCTTAGGCAAGATAGAATGAGCAAAACGAAGGTCCTAGGTGACCAATGGTATGGTGGCTACATATTCCCATGGAAACTCATGTCCACTCAGGTCTACTCAACTTAATCTACTCAATTTAATCGATGCTACTACAATCCATTGTAACCCTGCTCAACCCAACCCAACCCAACCTAAACAATACAGTGCAATGAACTCAACCATCCCAACCCAACCTGTTTCCCGCTTCTTACATGCCAAGAGCTACTTAAAGAACTGAACATGGCAGGTAACTGAAGGCCCTTGTATTTCCTCTCGGCCTCACCTTTTGCCTTCTGATGTGAGGATTCTGTCTCTGGGTCTGGCCTGCAGAAAGCTGCCTTCTCTTAGTCATCTCCAGTAGTCACTGCTATCATGGAAATAATCAAAAGGGGCCAATCAAAAGGGGCCGGAGAGGCAGTACAATGACTTACCTTGCAGGTGGCTGACCTAGGTTCCATTCCTGGTTCCTTAGCCACTACCTCTCCCCACCTCCGAGCATAGCACTGGGTGTGGTCCATGAAACAAACACAAAAACTCAGGGGAGGGTGTGACAGGCACAAAATAATGGCTTTTGTTTTTGCTTTTGGCTTGGGGGGGGGGGTCTGTGCTCAGGGATTACTCCTGACTCTGTGCTCAGGGATCACTCCCTGTGGTACTTGAGGAACCATATATGGTGTTGGGAATCAAACCTGAGTCATCTGTGTGCAAGAATAGTCCCCTACCTGCTGTGCTATCTCTCTGGCCCCCCACAACAGAAAATTGAAAAGATCACATATTGTTTCTCAAGATGAAACCCCAGGTAACACATGTAGACTCTCAAGGGGTTGTTGTTTTTCCTTCAGGTGTACATGGAATTGGCCTTTGAACAAGGTGGGGTTGACATGTCCAGGTCCTCTGTACAGGCAATGACCCTCAGAAGCTACAGTTCACCTTCACAGCTGTGCTTTCTCTTTCACGGATTCCACCAACTGTCCATGGCCATGGGTCTCCTCCAGAGAGGATCCCTAGAGAGTGGGCTTTCTGTAAGGCCACTGCGCACCCTCAGATTTTGGTGTGGGGCTCGGGGTCCCCCTTTAGCTATGGTGCTCACATAGGGCTCCCGCAGGCCTGCACTCCTGGCTACAGTGCTCACACAACTAAGTTGTGTCACTCACCACAAGTTGCACACTTCTGATTTGTGTTCTCACATATCTCGCAGTGGTGCTCAGAACATTGCACACTTTGGGGTGGTGCCAGAACTCCCAAGTGGCACAGCCATCAGGACCACGCTTAGCACATGTGTGCAGCACTGAGGGTTGAACTCACGGCCTCATGCCTAGATCACAGGCTCCTCGCCAGGGCGCCATCCCTAGGGCCCCATCTGCCTATTTTTAAGTGGCTTCATCATTCTGTGCATTGTTGTTTTTTTTTGGTTTTTTGCTTCCCCACCCCCTCAGCAATTACCTAGACATTTCCTCTAGAACATTCACTATTCTTCCCTAGCATCCTTTGTAATTAAAATAGTATCTCATTGTGTGGGTGTCCCATAATTAAAACTCGGCCTCTTAGCCTGAAGGCTGATTCCAGTTGTGGCTCTTAGGAACACTGTGGGGACCCTGTTCTGATCTGTGACCACTTCCAGGACCGTTTCCTAGAACAAGCTCCTAAAGCTAATGGTTGGGTGGCGTGAGGGCCCATATTCTTTGGGCTTTCCCCAGAAAAGCCATGGTCACTGACCCTCCCTGACAGCACACGAGAATACCTGCCCCTCCCGACCCAGCGGCTATATCTGTGACCCAGAGGGAGAATGTGAAAGTAGGGAAGTACCCCAAATTGTGCTTCATCAAAGCATCAGGGACCCTTCCCCAGCCTCCCTGTTTGCTCGTGTCTGTGCTTCAGGCTTCAGGGGAACGAGCTGCCACACTCACCAGTGGCTGAATGCACCAGAGAACGCATTTGGGGGCTCACAAGGAACCCCAGTGCTTCCAGGACATGTCACCTTCCCTTCTAGGGTGGTTTTCAAAGAGCCTGCTGTGATTTTAAGATGTGCGGGATGACATGGCTTCCTTTCAGAGGGAATGACCTTGGTCCCCAAAAGGAAAGTGCCTGGTGACACAGGGGAGTCCAGCTGTGCTGGGGAACTTCAAGACCTTTTACACCTGTGCAGTGAGTTCGGAGATCCTGGTTTTCGGGTTCCAGTCCTCTGCTCTGTAACTTCCTGTTGACTTCTGAGGCCAGCACCCCTCTTCTTGTCTTTCTAATCTGTTGATGAGGACAGTCAGTCCCCCTCTGAGGACGAGGCTAGGTGACGCCTGCCCTGGATGACAGAGGATGCCCCCTCCTCCCCTGTGCCCACATCTCTCAAGACCTGGAGGGGAAGAACCTGACTTATTTATCCACAATCTTCCACATCTGACATATACACCCTGCCGACACAATGGGCATTTAAATACATTCATGAATGAATTACTCACTGCTCGAGACTACTGTGGACATCTGAGCAAAGAGTCGGTCTGTCGTCTGCGCCCTCGGCCCAGCAAGTGAATGGGTGCCCTCTCAAGTGCCAGAGACCTGACCCCCTCCCTTACAGTCATCCTCTGCAGTGGTTGGTGGGAGACATCAGGGCCTGATGCGACACATGGCAGGGTTGGAAGCCGCATCATGCAGAACAATGAAACTAAGCTGTGCTTCCCAGGAAGCTATAAACCCGCCACTCTGCAGAACAGAGGGTCCAAATGCTGATAACAAACTAACCTAAATTCCTGCCATTCCGCCCACATGGCCTGCGGAACTCCGTGTAAAACGAGGTCAGCCAGCTGCTCTCCCCTTCCGGCCCAGTCTCAGTGCTGCCTCTGATCTGTTTTCAGCACCCAGGTGTGTGTCCCAGCCTCACATTCCCCCCTCCCCCCCATCAAGTCTGCCTCCTCCAGTGTGGCCCAAGGTCACCTGCAATAGCCTCTGTGGGAGCTTCCTGGAAGTGCAGGCTCTCCAGCCCCGCCCATAGAACCAGCCAATCAGAATCCACATTTAAACCATCTTCCAGGTGATTGAAAGCACTTCAGGTGTGAACAGCTATGGGAAGCCAGCTCTGATTGTGCCAATCCACTTCAGCCCCTCTCTCACTGCCCATGCCAGCTTGGGAGCATGCCAGCCTCCAAAGGGGGCTCGCAGATCAATCCCTAGAACCGGTGCCTGTGTCAGGTTATGTGGCAAAGGGGAAATGTATGGCAGGTGGCCTGGGAGAAGAGCGTGTCATCTTGCTGGACCCCGTGCAGTCACGTGAAAGAGGGGGTCGTCGAGGAGGTCAGCAGGAGAGGATGTGAGGAGAAGCTGAGCAGCCCGTTTGCTAGTGTTGAAGATGCTGGAAGAGATCATGGCTCAGGGAATCTTAGGATGCTTCTAGAAGCTAGAAAAATGCAAGAAACAAATTTGTCCTTAAGCTCCCAGAAAGGAGCACATCCATTGATCTTTCCCCAGGTAAGGTCTGTGTTGGGTTCCTAACCTAGAGAACAGTAAGGTACCAAATCTGTATTGGGATAAATCATTCACTGGGGTTATTTGCTATGAGAACCCTGGAAAACGACAATAATAGCCCTTAGTGTGGCGAAGGAGACCCTCAGCAACTCCATATGCTGTCTAGCTTCAGAACATCCCTTCTTGCAGCCTGATGTCAAGCTGTGCACCCCACCGAGTGGCTGGGATGAGGGCGGTCTCTCCAGGAGTCAGGGGGACTCTCTCAACTGAATCCCAGCTCCAAGCACTGTCTTGACACAACCTTGGGTGCTGATGTGGAGTAGTGTGTGTTTGTATAGCAGAAGGCTGCTACCTGCCGGCCACCCCAAGCCCGGCAGAGCCTCGGTAGGGCCTGCTGGAACGTCACCACTATCTCAGCCCTCCCCTGAGTTTCGGTGGAGCCTGGGATCAAACACTCACAGTATAGGAGATGAAGCTTATGTTCCACTATGGAGCCACGGAGTGTGCACTGATGTTGGCCTGACTAGGGTGAATCTGACTCTTTTCCCATCTGGGACATGCACCCAGAAAACGACTGCATGCACCGCCAGCCTAGAAAAGCTAGAATCTCTTTTCTTTGTTGTCTTTTTTTTTGGAAGTTAACTCCCAAGTAGTGCTCAGGAGACTGGGGCCCCCTGGCAATTTTTGGCCAACTAGATGGCAATTCCATTCCAGGACAAGAGGATGAGGTGTGGCTGGACTGTCCGGGCCGGGGTTACTGGGACTACTCCAGGGGTACTGGGAGCCTCCAAGACCCTCCTGTCTCCTCGACCTGCACCCTAGGGGTCTCTGGGCCAAGCCTGGCAGCAGTGGGGCGGCCTTGTCCCTTTCACCGCTGTCCCTCATGAACCTCTTCCTGTCCCCGAGTAGGACACCCACCTGGGCCTGACCACCCTGTGTGCTAGCTACAAAGCGGAGCCCACCGTTGCTCTCTCCCCTGGTCCTGCTCAAAAGCAGCATTACTCACTCTCCCACAGAAAGCAAAAGTGGGGGAGGGGGAAGGAATGATGTCTCACTGTGGAGTTTTTTCCATGTGACACATTTGCTAATTTTATTTCACATTTAACTGTCCAGAGGAAATGGCTCCCCTCCCCCTTATTTTCCTTTTGGCCACATTCGACAATGCTCAGGCATTGCTCCTGGCAGGCCCATGGGACAAAAAGGATTGTCAGGGATTGAATCCTGGTTGTTCTCATGCAAGACAAGCACCCTGCCTGCTGTGTCTTGTGCAAGGCAAGCGCCCCTACCTGTGAGCCGTGTGCAAAGCAAGTGCCCTGCCTGCTGTGCCACGTGCAAGGCAAGCACCCTACCTGCTGTGCTATCTCTCTGGCCACACCTCTTTTTTTTTTTTTTTTTTGCTTTTTTTTGGGTCACACCTGGCAATGCTCAGGGGTTCCTCCTGGCTCTGCACTCAGGAATTACTCCGCGGTGCTCAGGGGACCATATGGGATGCCGGGGATGGAACCTGGGCCGGCATGGGCTGGCCACGTGCAAGGCAAGCGCTCTACCTGCTAGACTATCGCTCCGGCCCCCCCCACTCCTCTTTTGGAAGACAAGTGTCCAACTGAAGATGCACAAAGGTTTTGCTTTCTTGAATGTGAGCGTGGACTGACGGCAAACACGGCCTACAGATCTCCCTTTTCTCTGGGGGTTAGGGGGCATCGCTTAGACTCGCTGGTGACCCCCTGGCTGTGCTTAGGGCAGGCACGGGGACCTGGACATGGGCTCAGAAGAGGCAGTGGGGCGGCACGGGAGGGGTTCCCCTAGCTCTCAGAGGTGCTCTGAATGCTGCTGTCCACACCCGTATTTCTCCCGCCATCAGCTTTCGTCTGCTTTTTGTCATTGTGGCTTGGCTTCAGGGAAGGCTGAGGAATGTTTATCTCCCGGTAAGAATAAGGAAATATGCCTTATTTCCATATGTTGATTCTGCACCTGCTGTTTTCAGGGGTCCTGCCATCCCTGGGTGCCTGGGGTCCAGACATGAGGTGTAGCTCTGCGGTGGGTTGCAGCAGCCCCTGGTCTCCATCCTCTTGCTCACCTCACTGCAAGAAGGCCTAAAAGCACAGCCCCCACCTCTCCCCAACACAGGCCAAGGTGCCTCTTAGACCCTTCCAAGGCATTTCCTCCCCACCCCCTGCCCTCCCCCACCCTCACCTCCAGGTTTGGGGCTACTGGCTGGTCTGTGAACTCACAGTCTGGGCCCAACTATCTCACAGTCTGTAGAACAGACTGGCCTTGCCTCCTGGAAATCGCTTTCCACCTTGTTGCACTCACTTCTCAGCGTGGGGTTCCTGTCTGAGGGAGCTGGGGAGACAGGCAGGGTCCCAGGTTCCGTCCCAGACCTGCTGCATCTGCACCTCAGCTCCCTGGTGAACCGTGGGGCAGTGGGTGATGCCAGGGCATGCGGTGGGTAAGTGCAGGGACCACGGGGGAGGGGAGAGGGGCACCATTTTTTTTGCTTTTCTGGGTCACACCGGCGGCGCCCAGGGGCTTTACTCCTGGCTCTGCACCCAGGATTACTCCTTGGGGTGCTCTGGGGACCGTATGGGATGCCGGGGGATCGAACCGGGCCAGCGCAGGCCAGCCGGCGTGCAAGGCAAACGCCCTACCGCTGGGTTATCGCTCTGGCCCCACACCATTTTGGGGTGAGGCTGTACCTGGACTCTGGTAGTCTGAGCAGTTTACTAAGGCTTCTCGACAGCCTCAGTCTTTCCATCTGTAGAGAGGGGATGGTTGTGTTCAATCTCAGACTTCTTGTGTTGAGGACTGACAAGTGTCTTGAAGCTTCTAGCGTTGGACCTGGAACACGAAATGAAAGAGTAATGGCCTGGGTTTTGGCAAGGGTCACTTACTGCAATCTCTTGGCGTCCTGCTTCCCAAGGATCCCCTCTTGGGGGTGGGCGTGGCGGGGGAGGCTTGGGCCATTCCCTCAGGGGTCGAGGTTAAGTTGCCATTCCGGGGGCCAGCTCCAATGCAGTTTGGAGTCCCAAGCCGTGGCCTGTGTGGTAGCTGGGGTCTAAGGCAGGAAAGCTGAGCTAAAACAGGACTTTGCAGGGGTGGGGCAGTGGGATGGAAGGAACCCGAGTTTGTGGCCATAAAGCTCTTTTGACTGCCGACCACATCTAAGGCTCTGGGGCGTAGGCTGGGCAGGAAACGAGGAGCATGCAGGCCAGCAGCCCCTCCAAGGAGGGGCAGTGGAAGGAGTCCCGTATGACAGCACGCAACGGTGGCTATTCCGAAACCTCACGATATTCCTACGGGAGGGGGTGGGGAGGTGCGACCCAGACAGGGGACTTTGACAGCGCAGCCCAGGCCCCCTCATCTGTACTGGGGAGGTCCAGAGAGTGTCCAAAGAAGGGCATAGAAGATGAGCTCTGAGTGGTCCTAGACTGAACACAGGAGAGGAGGAAGAGGGCTGGAAAGTTCCAGAGGGCAGAGAGAACGGAAGCCCAGCTGCTGTGTGGCCTGAGCAGGGCCAGGGGAATGGGGAGGGGGCTCTGAGAGGGGGCCTAGGAGTCGCCTCTGGGCTTCCTGCTCCAGCTGCCCAGTGCTGGGCCTCTGGGGGGCTTATAGGAGGCTGACACGCTGGGGGCGGGCTGGGCTGGGGGTGAAGGGCTGCAGGCTTTGTGTTGCGCAAGAGCACACAAAGCCTGAGTGAGGTTAGGGGCCTGGCTGGGAGAGCCCAGGTATGGGGGTCCTAGGGCCTGGCTGAGAGCAGTGGGAAACGCCTGAGACTTAGGGTCTGCAGCTCCACTCCAAGGAATGCTGCCTGCATGAAGCCACCCTGCAAGGCCGGAAGTGTCTGACCCAGAGCGAGGGAGGGAGAAGGGAAGGAAAGAAAGGGAGTGAGGGACGGAGGAGGGACGTGGGCACTGCCCTGAGCCACCTCTCTTGGCCTCTCTACGTCCAGATTAGGAAACTGAGCCTCAGGGAAGTTAGGGAACCGCTCAAGGTCAGGGGCTGAATTCCATGTCCTCCTTGACTCCTGCAAGGGGGCTGTGGGGGGCCCCCGGGGTCTCCCCCTCACCCCCTCAGTCTCCTGCATCTTTTCTCCACAGTGAGCACCTGGAAGCCGCTGTGCTGCCCTTCTGTCTCCCTCCAACAAGAGCCTGTTTCAAACTACGACTTGAGGGTCACCATCGGTGCTGGCAGTTCTCTTTAACAAGTGCCCCCTTAGAGCCAAAGGGTACGGCAGCGGGTCCGGCCCAGCGGGCGGCCGTGTGCTACACACTTACACAACCCCCGTGTCTGCCGCTTCCACGTCCTGTGCATGCCGAGCTGGAGGCCGCGGGAGTCCCAGAGAGGTCTGGGCCTCCCTGTTCGCCTCTTGGGGACATTGGATTTGGGGTTTCCTAGGGGCCCACTCAGCTCTTCCGGTCACCCCGACTTTCCAGGCCCCCACACTCCCCACAGGCTGCCCTGAGGGTGAGGCTCTCCTTGCCTCTGGGCCCTGAGCTCTCAGCCCAGCTGTTTCCCTGGCCCTGGCGACAGCAGGACTCATAATACATGGGGTGCCTGGGCCTCTCCCAATCTGCCCAGCTGCTTCCCTGGCCCTGGCGGCAGCTGGGCTCATACACGGGGCGCCCAGGCCTCTCCCAGGACCGCTGGCTGCTGCCCAGGGCGCGGCATGCCAAGTGCCAAGGGAAAAGTATGTCTCCTGTGGCTGCCAGGCTCCCGCCTTCATGCCACATTCCGCATCCCGATCCCACCCTCTTCCCAAGGCAGGGGGCCCCCCGAGTGCCAGGGGTGGTGGGGTGGTTGGAGGGTGGGATGCCTCCTAAAATGGTCAGCCTCGCCTTCCCCAGGGAGCCTGCCCCAGCACCCCACAGCCTCTTGGATGAATTCTGGTCTCCTTGGCGGGGCCTTAGCGGCTCTCCTCCTGCTGGCTGCAGCCTCCCAAGGGAAACAGTGACTCAGAGGACCTGGAGCAGCCCAAGGCCTCAGACGACCCACGGCAGGTCCCACACTCTAGTTAGCAGCGCGGGATCCTTTAGCACCGTCAGCCTTGGTTTGCTCATCTGCTGAATGGGACTAAAGTCACCCCTAGGTTGGAGCGATAGCACAGCAGAGAGGGCGTTTGCCTTGCAGGCGACCGGCTAGGTTCAGTCCCTGGCATCCTATATGGTCCCCCCAAGCACCTCCAAGAGTAATTCCTGAGTGCAGAGCCAGGAGTAACCCTGAGCATTGCCGGTGTGAACCAAAAAAAAAAACATGAAAGTTGCCCCGGTCTTCTGGGATCACCCTGAGATTCGAGGAGCTCATGTATAAGGCCTGTAAGCGGTATCTCTGCACCCACGAATACTGTATAGCCCTAGTTTCTCTAACGCTCGGGGTTTGCTTATTTTCTGCAGGTGCATTCATTGTAAGTCAAGATTGATGGGTCCAACTCTGCCCTGAGGGTGCTCTGCGACCCCATGGGGAAGGGACCCCCTCCTGGAGCCCCCTGCAGACCCCCACCTGCTCTTGACTCACAGGTCAAGAGGCGCTTCAGGCACCTTGTTAGGTTCTGTGCTGATGTCCCGTCCCTCTCTGGGGAGGCAAACTGGGGAGGGCCCTAACCCGCCTGGACCCAGGCAAGGCTGACTTCCGGCTGCTGGGTGTGGACAGGTTCCCGGCAGCATAAGAGCTGGGGGGGGGGGTCCACTCGCCTCTTCTCAGGTGTGTGGTTCTGATGGTTCAGAGACCTCTGGTCTCTGGCACCTGCTGTCGGTGTGGCTGAATCACTTCACTTCTCAGGGTGCTCCCCCCAGAACTGCAGTGATACCAGCTTCCTCCTCAGGCTATTGATTGTGACTCAGGTCTGGGGTTGGCAGGAAGCCTTTGTGAGGGTACTTAGTTCCCTGGGGGTCGTCACCGCCTCCTGCCTCAGAACCTCCAGAGCTCATTCTTGTCAAGGGCAGGCTGGATGCTCAGGGGGAATCTTCCTTCTTCTCTTTGCCTTTTGCTCTCTCTGTGGGAGGTGCTCACCCCTCAGTGCCGGGACGGAACCTAGGACCTCACTAGCAAAGCCTGTGGAGCCCTTTGGTTTTTGTTGTTGTACTTGTTTGCTTTGCGGGGGTGACACACCCGGCTGTGCTCAGAGCCTACTCCTGGCTCTGCACTCAGGGGTCACTTCCTGGCAGTGCTTGTGGAACCTTAAGAGGTGGAGGAGACTGAACCGGGGTGGGGCGCAGGCAAGGCAACCATGCATTACTGGTGCTGTCCCCCAGGGGGGGCTCTTTTGTACGAGGTCTCCAGGGCCTGCTCTGTCTCTGCTGCTCAGGACACATGGTCCCTACTGCATGTCTGATGACCCTGGGGTCTTTTCTGAGGACAGCTGTCCTGGAATTTAAGCCCCCAGTCCCCTTATGCCCCCACCGGCCCTGTCATTTAGAATGATCTCATCATCTGAAGATCTTCAGCTCTGTCTGCAAAGTGCTCCCAGAGATGAGGACACGAGCTTGTCTTTTTTTAGGAGGTCCTGGTTCCGCCAGTGCCGGGAGCACATGTGGTTTCCTGCAGCAGCCTGGGGGGAGGTCGAAGGGGGCACAAAGCCATGTCTGGACTTCAGTTCCTCTTGGTTGGTGCTTTTGAACTTCAGACCGGCTGTGCCCTTGTGTAGACTAAAAGGACTCTTGCGTCCCAGCGTGCCACAACAGGGTCTCACACTGGACAAGAGCCCTCCCCCCTGACTTCCACCCCTCCACCGCAGACTTCTGCCCGTGCTGATCGTGGCTGACACGTCCCACCAAGGATGGGTCAGACACAAGCTCCCCCTGCCACCTCCCCCAATGTGCCTGGCTGTCCCTGTACCTGAGCAGCTGCACCGAAGTGGAGCATTTTCGCATCAGTACCGTTGGACACTCCTTATGGTGAAGGCTCTTGCTGTATCACCCAGGGTGCAGGCGAAAGAACGGAGGCCTTTAGGGGAAGCTGCCCAGGGAAGAGCCCCTTGGGTGCCAAATGTGGGGCCACAGAAGCTGCTGGTGTCACTGATTGTGGTAGCAGTAACCAGAGCCATCATGCTTTGCTGAATGTTTGCTTTTGCTAGCCCAGGACACTCTCTCTCTCTCTCTCTCTCTCTCTCTCTCTCTCTCTCTCTCTCTCTCTCTCTCTCTCTCTCTCTCTCTCTCTCTCTCTCTCTCTCTCTCTGGGGCACACCCAGCTGTACTGAGGGCTTACAGCGATCACTCTTGGCAGGGCTTGGAAGACCTTCTGGGTTTTGGGGATTGAATCCAGGTTGGCTGTGCAAGGCAAACGCCCTGCCTACTGTACTCTCTCCCATGACCCCTTATTTGGTATCTTTGGCCGGTTCTCAAAGTTCTCTTCCAAAGTAGGTGGCGTGGGCTCTGTGCCCCTGAAGAAGCCGAGGCTCGGAGAGGGAAAGTCTCTTACCCAAAGTTGCACAGCAACACTCTGATACAGAACCGGGTGCTTGAAGCTGGTCCCTGCTCAGTCCTTCTTGCCAGTACCTTGCTGCTTGGAGATCCTTCTCCCAACTCAGCAGGGAAGTTGGGTGACGTACAGAACCTAGAGACCACTGTAGCGCGGCCCACCGCCCCACTCCGAGGCGAGGAGGTCCAGGAGAGTTTCTGAGGGCGAGGTCGATCCCGGGAGTGTGGATGTGCGCGTGCTCTGAGACAGGGAGCAGCAGGCAGTCCCAGGACACGGAGGCGGGGGGCGGTCTGACACAGCATAGAGGCGCTCCATCGCTTGCTTTGCACCCCCCCAAAGCCGAAAAATCACCAGTTCTTGGTTTCCCCTCCTCCTCTCTCTGTCTCCCCACCCCGTGGCAAGGATGGGGTCAGACACAAGCTCCTCTGTGCGACCTCCCCAATGTGCCTGGTTGGCCCTGTACCTGGGAACCAGAAGCGTAAAGGACTTCGGGTGGGGCTTGGCTTAGCCTCCCCTGGGGATCTTGTGCCAACGTGGTGATGCGCTGAAAACAAAATCATCTGCTTTGTGTGTGTGTGTGTGTGTGTGTGTGTGTGTGTTGTTATAGGGGCCACAGCCAGTGATGCCCAGGGAGGCCCGGGGGTACTCCCTGGGAGGGTTGGGGGGGGTGTGTGTGCGTGCAGCCTGCAGCATTGGGGCCGCGTTACATGGGGTCTGTGGTCGACCCCGGCTCCGGCTCCTTTGCTTTTAAACTCCTCCTCTGTGGTTCTGCTGTGCAGGCTGGGGAGAGCCCTGTGGGGGCCCAGCCCGAGCCCCTGGACATGGAAGGAGCTTGGTAAACCTGAGCTTTCGGCGTGCGTCTTCACGCTGAGAGTCACGGGCACCTGCGCCTTCAGTGCCCAGAATTCTCTGTTCCCGCCCAGAGAGGGAGTCCCCTGGGTTCAGGGCCTTGTGGAGACGTAAACCTGGTGTCCGGTGAGGGCTCTGCTGTAGGGCTTGTGAGGTGCGTTAAATGCGCCCTCACTGCGGGCACCAGAAGCCAGCCTTGAGGAAAAGGCTCCCGAGCTCGAGGTCCCCGCCTTTGGCAGCTGGAGGCCAGACAGGTTTCTGGTGGGGGTTTGGTCTGGGGCGGGGGTTGGGGCAGCAGGATCTTTCTTTCAGGGAGACTGTGATCGGAAACCAAGAGGTTAAGTCGAATTTATTTTTGGGAGAGTTTGTGATTGTGGGGGTTGCTGAGGGGTGTGCACAGTTTTGCGTGGAATGTGTCACTGTGAGCAGGTGTGAGTGTGTGTGGATAGATGCACCCCCTGTGCTGTTTGCAAGTGTGTGATCTGGGATGAGTGACGTGTGTGTGTCTGTGTGAGTGAGTGTATGTGTGCGTGTGTGCAAGTATGTGTGGTGTGTGTGAGTATGTGAGAGTATGTGCGAGTGTGAGTATGTGTGTCTGAGTGTGTGAGTGTGTGTGAGTGTGAGGTTGTATGTGTGTGTGAGTATATGTGTGTGAGCATGTGTTTGTGTGAGAGTGTGAGTGTATATGAGTGTGAGTGAGTGTGTAAATATGTATGTATTTGTCTGAGAGTGTGTGAGTGTGTGTGTTTGTATGAGAGTGTGTGCATGTGTGTGAATGTGTATGTGTGTGAGTGTGTGAGTGTGTATGAGTGTGTGTATATGTGTGTGTGTCCCCTGGGCATGCAGGGCCCGACAGGCTATCTTAGTCCCCCTGTCCTGTCCCATGTCCCCAACCCTCCTGCCCACCTGTGCTGTCTCTGGGGCCCTTCCCGTGCCAGCCTGGCAGTGTAGCAGGACCCGCAGGTTATGGGTCCATCCTCCGACTCCCTCACGTGCCCCACCGTCCCCTTCTTCCTCAGGCCTGTCTTCCCGACTCTCCTCCCCAGGGGCTGCGGGAGCAGTGACTCATTCTGCCTGATGTCATCCTCTGAGCCCAGGCCTCACTCTCAAAGGGTCTTTGTTCCCCCAAACGGGACGGGAGGCCCCTGCTGCTCCCTGCTGCTTCCCAGGTGCCCGCGCCCCACTCGCCTCGCACCTGCTGCCTTCCCGAGCCACCTGGTCCGCAGGGGTCCCTGTGATCACCCTGACTGCAGCCGGACTCCCAGAGCAGGGGAGAGTGTGCGGGGGTTTGAAGACCCTCATCCCTGCCAGATCATAACTCTCAGCCCGGGTTTCAGGGCCACGCGCAAGCTCACTGCTTCTGACGGGAGCCTGTTTCCTCCCGAGGGTGTAGAGGGCATGGGTGCCACTGGGCCGTGCATGTGGGTGGGGTGTTGGCTAGTGCGTTTGTCCACACATGCAATGGTGTATTTGTGCAGGCGTTCTCACATACACTTCACATGTTTGCGCCTTGGTACCTTCATGTGGGCAGGTGTGCACACAGGGAGGAGGCCGGGCAGGTCCAGGTCACAGAATGAGGGGCCCTAGGGACACCTTCTCTAAACTAGTGCCTCAGCTCCTGCCCCTGGGCTCCCTTTTCCTGCTGTGCGATGGGGTCCCTGGTCAGCTGTTGAGGCTGAGGCTCCTCCCAGAGCTGACCCAGACAGGCTGGGACCCACTCTGGGAGTGGGTGCTCATGACGTGTGTCCGACCCCCTGCACCCATGGCTGCGGCGTGGCCTCTGTGCCCTGCTCACCATACAGAGGGCCGGGACAGCTGGCTTTCAACGGCCACCCACCAGCGAGTAGCACACCCAGGTACAATTCCAGACCTTTGTGCTAAGTAACTTGCAGCCAAGTAAGCCTGTCCTGGGAGAGGCGTCAGACCTGCCCAGGGCAGACCCTGGAGGCTGTTGTTGTTGCAGGGCAAGAAGACTGGCCTCTTTTTCCTTTTCCTATTGTGCCATTTGGACCATGCCCAGCAGTGCTCAGGGGTGGTCCCTGGCAGTGTTGGGGGCACCATGTGCAGCGGGGACTCAAACCCAGTCCTGGACACTCCCCAGTGATGTTATAAGGGGCCTGGGCGAGAACCTCCCAGCTGTGCTGTACCACCGTGCTCCCCTGACTGCTCATCTCAGAGCCCTGGGGGAGCATTCCCAGCTCCTCCCAGCCTCGGGGTCCCTCCTGGAAAGTGGAGGCGATCCTTTCACCACTTCCTAGACAACCAAGTGGTGGGCAGAGGGAACCACAGGGAAGCCCTTTGCATCTTGCTGGGCACCGTCCACCGCAGTCAATTCCTGCTGCTGCTGCTGCTATTGTTTCTAGTCATTGGTCTCCTTCCGAGGTCCTCCCCACCCCAGGCTCCATGCTGGGGACCCACATGGAGTCACATGGGCTGGGCGGCTCCCAGGTGCCCAGGTCTGAGGAGATGTGAGTAAGTAGGGAAGTTGCCACCAAATAGCAGAGATGACAGTGTTTGGGTGTGGGGTGATGGGGAGCCAGAGGGACAGAGAGCCTGGGGGGCAGCCACTCGGGAAGCCCCGGGGGCCCAACTTCTCTGCCGGCAGAGACACCGGCCTCCCTGCTGGTGAAGGGAACAGGTAGGAGGGTGCTGAGGGTGCTGCAGAGGGCGCCGGGCAACGCGGACCGCTTCAGGCCCGGCTCCTCTAGCTGTGGGCAGGCAGCCCGGCACGGGCGGCAGCGCCACACCCTTGCCCATGTCTGCCCACCCCTGGTTCCCTTCCACCCATCACTTTCTCAGCGTGGGCCCAGAGGCCTGAGAGAGTGAGCCGGAGAGGGAGGAGGGAGGAGAAGCCACACAGTGGCTGCATTGAACAGGGACATTCCTCTGCTCTATAGGAAAACCGGAAAGGGGAAGGAGGCGTTCTAAGTTTACATGGAGAAAAATGCTCTTCTGTGATTCAGAGAAAGGAGGTCTGTGACGGCTGCCAAGCCCAGGTCTCCCTTCTAAGTCGGGCCAGGCCTGCTTTCCCTGGCAGGGCCGCAGTTCTGTTTCTAAGAAATGCACGGCCGGTGGGTTTTCTAAGAACCCCCTTGCATCTCTGCTGAGGGCAGCGGAATTCTATGACTCCACGCAGCCTGAAATGGGTTGTGTGCATTTTCCTGGGAGAGCGAGTCAGGTAGAGCCGGTGTGGGTTAGAGAGCAATGCTCCAGCCAGGGCAGGGCTGAGCCGAGACATTTTCCTAGGCATGGCACCCTTGCCGCCAGCCAGGCCGAGGAAGTTTGTGGGGAGAGCTGGGTTTGTCCTGGACCTGTTGGTTGGACTCATTCCTTCCGGGCCTGTGGCTGCAGGCTGAGGCACTGACAGTGAGGTGTGCGCGTTGGAGAAATGAGAGCAGACAGAGGCTGCGGAGCTGGAGACGCCCTGGACCTGGCAGGGCCTTTGGAGCCCATCTTGTCCCAGCCCAGTTGTCGTGGGTGAGGAACGAGGCTCTGCAAAAGGGGGAGAGCTCAGCCTCCCTTGAGGTGGGCGTGAATGAGCCTCCCAAGCTGGCCTCTGTGTCACCTGGTATAGAATCACATGGGGAAGCGGAGGCAGCTGTGAGTGTGAGTGTGTGTGTATGAGTGTGTATGAGATTTGGTGAAGAATGAGGTCATCCTTAGAGCTTAAAATTCTGTGAAAATGTGCCTTGCACACACAGGAGGGTGAGGCTTGTCTGTCTCTTCAAAGATCTAGAAAATAATAAAAATATATATGTATATTTATCTAGAAAATCATATAAATAGTAGAGGCAATTGACAATTTCAAGTGTACCCCTTTTCTTTGATCTTGTTGGTTTGGTTTGATTCTTTAGTCTGTGACAACCATGCACTTTCTCTGTCTTTAATGCCTCTATCTTATTTTTCTTTGTCATATAATGAAGGCACTAGGAAAATAGTCCCCTGACTACCCCCAAAAAGGGCCAGGGCTGTGGGTCAGTGGTTGAGCTCTTGCCTTGAATGTAATGCCCTGAATTTGATGCTTGTGTGTGTGTGTGTGTGTAGGCAGCTCTGTGTGTGTATGGAGGCAGCTCTGTGTGTGTATGTATGAGTGTGTGTGTGCGTGCACACACACATGCCCAGGAGAGCAGAGCTAGGGCCAGCAGAGGCGGCGGGGGCAGTGCTGTGCTCACCAGGAGCAGGGTTCCTAAAGATGTGGACGTGGGGGACAGAGGGACAGGCAGGCCCATAGTTCAGGGGTTAAAGCCCTTGGTTGTGCCGCAGCCAAAGCTGGTCTAATCCCTGGTACCATGGGGGTCCCCACAGCACCGCCTGGTGCCGCTCAGAGGGAGCCCAGAACCACCACAGTGGCCTGACCAGCAGCATAGCCCTGGACTCTCACATTGAACCTCCAGCCTGCTTGGCCACAAGTTGCCTGGAGGGACCCGGGAGGCCTGAGCTCGCCTTGGCTGTCCCTCCCATTGAAGGTGTAGATCTAACCAGCGGCGGTTTCCGGGGTGGGAAGCACAGGGGCTCCCTAACTGTGAGATGAGCTCACAGAGACAGGTGGCCTTTTGAGGGGGGGTGTGTGTGTGTGTGTGTGTGTGTGTGTGTGTGTGTGTGTGTGTGGTCACCGGCTCCCCCCCACCCGCTGCTGTCTAGGCTGTGGCTTATGGAATCCTTAGTTTCCGGTCTCCCAGGAGGATGAGAGAAGGGACGCCCCAGGCAGGCCCACAGACCTGGTGTCTGTGCCCCCCAGAGCCCACAGGTGTGCATATTCTGGGGTGTCCCCTTTCAGACAGCGTAGCCTGCGGAGGACCAAGGAGGAGGGGACACCTGGTTCTCTGAGTGGACTCCCCCAATTCCTGCCACTGTGGGCAGCAAAGAAATATTGGGGATTTCCTCTTTCCCCAGGGGCCACCTGTAAGGAAGTCCAGGCCAGACGCCCCTGCTACATCCTGGGGCAGCCGCCGCCTCCCCCTGTACTTTCCACCCCCTCCCCCATCATCTGCTACAGCCTGCAGCCTCCCTCCCCAGACCACAGCCCTGCTGGCTCTGGGCCTCCCGAGTCCTGGCCCCCAGCAGGAAGGCAGCAGGCAGCTTGAAGGAGTGCGTGCATCTGTCCCCTGTGAGCTGGCTTAAGTGTCCCTGCCTCCCCTCCGACTGCCTGGGAGGGCAAAGGAAATAAAGAGGCAGACTGGGTGGGGGACCCAAGGGAAGGGGAGGTGATGTGTAGGGCCTGCTCGGCAGCTCACTGTGTAAGCTCACACCTGCAGGCTTCCGGTGTGCTGACTCTGTTCTGTGGTCCCATATTGTCCCCCTCACCCCCTCCCACTCCACTGCAGCCTGAGAAACTGTCCAGGGATTTGTGGAGATGCAATCTTTCATAGGACCACCAGGGGGTGCTGCTGCAACACGTTCCAGGGCATCTTCTGCTTCCCTCATGGGGTGCCTGCTAGGTCCATACCATGGCTGCGACCAAACGCCAGGGCGGGGGCCAAGTCCCAGGGGACTCTCTGGGAAGCAGAGTTTAGCCAAGTTGCATTTAGTACCCTAAGGAGTCTAAGATTGCATTGGACCTCGCCTGATGACCCAGCCTGATAGTGCTGGAGAGCTGAGAAGCTGGGATGAGAGACACAGTCGGTCTGAGCCAGGCCACTACTGTGCCCAGAGGGAAAACCTGCCGCCTGCTGTGTTTGTTTCTGTCTGCGCAGGAGGCTGCCTGGTTCCCGTGAAACTGGCTTTGGACCCCCAGGAGGAAAGTCTCACTCGTGGTGACTGCTCAGAGTTTCCTCTGCTTGGTCCATCTCTAAATCTGGCTCCACTGGCGTCTCCTCCTTGGCTTGGGGAAGGGAGAGCTGCACTCTGGAGACTGGGCCGGATGCCAGGCAGCTCAGCCCGTGCACCTCTAGGTGTCTCCGCGTCTCTCTGTGTCTCCGTGTCTCTCTGTCTCCCGCGTCTCTCTGTGTCTATGTGCATCTCTGCACTTCTCTGGGCCTCTGGTATTTCTCTGTATCTCTCTCGTCTCTGTATCCCTGTGTCTCTGCATTATTCTGTGTCTCTTAGACTGTCTCTGCATCTATTTCCTGCATCTCTCTATCTCTGTGTCTCTCTGTGCCTCTGTGTCTCCATGTCTCTACACCTCTGTGTCTCTGCATCTCTCTATCTCTGTGTCTCTCTGTGTCTCTGAGTCCCTGCACCTTTTGTGTCTCTGCATCTCTCTGCCCTTTAATCCTTGGGCGTTGGCTGCAAGTGTCTGCTCTGTGCCCAGCCCTGATGTGGGGAATTCAGAGGCTCCTGGGCAAATGCCTGCAGCCTGTTGTAGAGTAGGGTGGGGGCCACCGTATCTACGCAGGACACAGCTGGATGCGCGGAGAGAGTTTGGCCATGAGAGGGGAAGCAGCACAAGGGGAAAAGGTGGCCAGGAAAGGGGCAGGAGCTGGAGCCAAGTGTGTGTGGAATGGAATCGCGGCTAGACCCTGGGGGTATCCAGGGAGTCGCGCTTCTAGGTTCGGTTCCCTGTCTCCAGCACCCCAGATCACACGGGGGCTCGATGCCAGGGGGCGTGGGGAACGTTACCACCTGGGCATGAGAGGTGGGGAGAAGACACCCTCACCGTCCCCACTGAGGCCAGAGACTGAGGGGTCCCCACTGACCGAGGACGGAGGTGAGGTTAGATTCCACGGTGCGGGAAAGCAGTGAAGTCACAGGAACAAGACAGGCGCACAGGCCTGTGTCCGCCGCTGTCCTTGCTCCTTAGCCAGGGCGTGGAGTGCCGGGTGCCCAGTAGCGGACGGTGCTCGCAGAAGCTGTGCACAGAGGCGCAGTGGAGCGTGGCTCAGCTGTCAGAGAAGATGGCGCCGCGCAGTTCACGCATGCGGTGCGACCAGAGGCCTCAGGCTGAGCCGATGATGCCAGAGGGAGAACACATCCTGGCTGGCTCGCTCAGCTGTGCCTGTATCCATACACACCAGGGGTGCAGACAGTGTCCGTCGGTAACAGCCCCCAGGGTGCTGGATTGCAGAACAGAGAATGGCAGGTCAGTGGGGACCAGGAGGAGGAAGCCGTGACAGGGATGGAAGTAAGAGGTGATGGTGGGACAGGGAGACCCTCACGGGGCAGGGGCTGGGCCCACTCCCGAGACTCCCCAAGGTCTATTCCTTGACTATGGCTGCACGCCCCTGGGGGCCGGCAGCCATGTCTACATCTCCTGGTACCTCCACTCCCACAAAGGGCCCTGGGATTCCTGAGCCCAGAGAGTGACCTGACCAGCCCCTGCCTGCCCGGCTCTGCTGTGAGCCCCTCTCGGTGGAGTGGGGGCTGACTCCCCACCAGCTGTGCTCCCCACCCCCTGCACAGAGGCATCTCAGGTCAGGCCCTGGGAGCAAGTGGCTGGGCCTGTTTGTCTTGGCTCCGGGGCTTCCCTCTCGTCCCCAGGGGCTGCCGGGCAGGTGGTCCCTCCTGCCAGAGGCCAGGAGAGATCAGCCAGCAGCCTCTGCCAGGGTCAGTCGGGGCCAGGGGTCGTCCAGCCTGAACAATGGAGGGAGGTGGGAGCCAGAGGCCGAGGCAACTCACTTGGACTCTTGTCTTGGCTCCTGCTGTGGCTGGCTTGTGGTGGCCAGCCTGCTGCCTGCATGCTTCTCCCTCAGGTGTCCACAGCCTGGGTTGGACACAGGGTCAGGAGGAGGGAGAGGGTCTCAGCAGACTCTGGGTCTGCTCTGCTTGTACCCACTCCAATGCCAGTTGCTCCTCTGCCTTTATCTTGCTGGATCCGGTGGGAGAGCGGGCAGGTGCGCCCACCCCACCTGGCCGCTGCCTGCTGGGTAAATACTGGAGGTGAACCCAAAGCCAGGCCTGTCTTTCTCTCTAACTGACCAGCACATGGCCATTGCTGGAGGGTCACAGCCACCGGGGCTCGTGGGAGGAGCCCCTGGCGTGCCAGTCCCCGGCCCCTGTCCAGCTGGGTTTCCTGCTCCTGGCTGCTTCCTGCTGCCGTCCCTTGCTCCTGGAGCTCCTGCCCTGTCTGTAAAACAAAGGGGCGCAGGCTGGGCACCTCTTAAGGCCTGAAGAGCCCCACAGTGTGGGCCCAGCCCTGCCCCTGCAGGAACAGAGCCCGGACCCGTCAGACCCAATTAGCCGGTACCGCCAGGACTGGCCCAGCATCTCCAAAGCATTGCTGGGGTTCCCCTCACCCAGTCCTTAAAAAATACCGGGTAGGTTAGGCAATTTCTGAGGTTCTAAAAGAGCAGAATCCTTCGGGTTAAGAATTCTCAGCTTGCCCTGCTTGTGGCCTTACCTGGGTTCAATTCCCGGCACTGCTTAGTTCCCCCACGTCCTGCCAGGAGTAAGCCCTGAGCACCACAAGGTGTGGCTATAAACACAAAACAAAACAAAAGCGAATTCCAGGGTTGCCAGGTGGAAGTGTGGGCAGGATTAGCCACGGCAGCGCCAAGCTCTCAGCCTGTGTTCCCACAACACCCTGTGACCAGCTCCCCGGCACCACGTGGAAGCGGCGGCTGAGAGAGGCCCTGCTGTCCCGAGCCACGTGTCCCAGGACCTGGCGCGTCCCCCAGACCTGGTCTCCCCGCTGGAGAGAGCCCGTGCTGCCGTGCTCAGGGAGAGGGGAGCTGGCCAGCAGCGTATTGGGGGATTATTAGAGCAACAAGGACCCAGCCAGGCTTTCCCCAGGCTGCTCCCGGCTTTGTTTAGTTTTACACGGAGCGGAGAAGAGAAACCTCAGTGGAGATTGCCGCTTCCCACTGCTTTGCATCATTTTCCTCCTTCTGTGCAGAGACCAGGGATAGGGGCTAGGGAAGGTAAGAAGAAAAGATGGACTTAGCTGATGTCTAAAGACATGTGAATATCTGCTGTTTCTTTTTTACACCAAATACAAGGTGTCAGATTTCAAAAGCAGGGGGAGTATCTAGTGAGAATAAATGGATTCTCCAGCCCTTAGCCTCTGCCCCAGCCCCTCTCCTGGAGAGTCTCTTGGCTGCAGTTTCTAAATTGTAAACATATGGATGTATTGTGTATTAAGACCTGTATTTCCATCCACTTTGGGGCTTGTTCATTTTCATTTCTCGCGGAGGGATTTATGTTAGTGCCCGAGGAATCCTATCTGCTGTCACTCACTGACTGGAGCTAGCAGAGGGTGCTATAAACTAGCCATTCTCAGAGGCGCTCAGATGCGCTTTGAGCAGTCTTCTGAGCTGTTGTTCGGCTGCTTCTGCTTCACAGATATCACTTTCTCTGCTAGTAGAAACGGTCGCAAATGTGGCACCGCTGGATTCGTGAACATCCTTGCAAGCCACTGACCCAGGTTCAGTCCCGGGCACCACCTATGCTTCCCACCGGGTGTGACCCTGAAACAGCCCCCCAAAACCAAGCCGGGAGTAAAAGCACAGGAGTGGGAATCAGATCTTTGTTCTGGCAGGCTGAGGGGCTCAGCTGCGGGCATGTCTGTTTGGTTCCTTCTTCACTCAGCAGCCCTGGGGCCCGTATATGTGGATGTGTCTCCATGTTCCACCTGGGAGAGATAATTAACCGAGTAGCGAGGGGCAATGGAGCATGGTGTGTGTCCAGGAGGGAAGGGAAGCGAGGAGGTGGTACAGTGGGCCAATGGGAGGCAGCAGGTGGAACAGCGGGCCAATGGGAGGCAGCAGGTGGAACAGCGGGCCAATGGGAGGCAGCAGGTGGAACAGCAGGCCAATAGGAGGCAGCAGGTGGAACAGCTGGCCAATGGGAGGCAACAGGGTGTAACTGAGGGCCAATGAGGAGGCGACGTGGGGGTGGCCAGCGTCTTGATGGACAGGGAATCCTTTCAGAACATTTCAGAAGATTGTGGGGTTGGGACTGGCATGTCCCTGCTTGGGAGGTCCACGTCCTCCCTGCAAAAAGGGAAGACCACCATCACTGGGGTTCCTGGGGGCTCACATTCCCAAACCTTGTAGAATACATGCCTGGCGCCCACCCCCTCGCTCCCTCTCTGCAGAATCTGCCCCCCCGGGGCCCGCTGGACCTCACAGAACTCATCGGCATCCCGCTGCCCAACTCTGTGTCCTTCGTCACGGGTTACGGTGGCTCTGCCGCCTACAGCCGCCCCGGGGCCAACGTGGGCCGCCCAGCCAGGGCGCTCATCCCGTCCACCTTCTTCCGGGACTTCGCCATCAGCGCCGTGGTGAGGCCGGACAGTGCCCAGGGCGGGGTGCTCTTCGCCATCACCGGCGCCTTCCAGAAGGTCATCCACCTGGGCCTGCGGCTGGCGGCCGAGCAGGGCCGGCGCCAGCGTGTCATCCTCTACTACACCGAGCCCGGCTCCCACGTGTCGCAGGGAGGCCGCCGCCTTCCGCGTGCCGGTGCTCACTCGGCGCTGGAGCCGCCTGGCCGTGGTGGTCCAGGGGGACCGCGTGAGCCTCCTGCTGGACTGCGAGCAGCAGGGCAGCGTCCCCTTCCCTGCGCTCCGCCCGCGCCCTGGCCATCGAGCCCAGCGCGGCGTCTTCGTGGGCAGCGGGGGGCCACGGGACTGGAGCCGTACCTCGTAAGTCGAGGCCCAGCCGTGCAGCGGCTCCGCCCGCCCACAGCGGTCACTGCCTTTATTTATTCTCAGGGAGGCCCGTGGCGGGCCGTGTGGGCTCCCAGGCCCCAAACCTGGATTCCAGCCCCAGTCTAGCCTAGTGCTGTGGCTTCTCCAGCCCCTGCTGTTGTCTTATCTGTAACCGGGCAAAGGAAACTGATCTGTGGGCTCGTGGGGTCTAGTGAGAGCTTGTGAAGGCACTTTGCACATTTTCAGGCATTGTGAGAGAGGAAGGTTTCTTGCGGCTGGCGCTTTTATCTTTACATACGGTGGCGGCAGCACTTAGGTGGTTCCTGCCAAGGTGGAATGAGCTAGAACGGGCGGAGCGAGGTGGCTCTCCCCTCCCCTCCTCTTCCGTGCCCCTCCCCGCCCTTCTCCTCTCTCCTCTCCCTCCCTCCCTTCCTTCCTTTCTCTTCCTCTTTACTTCCCTCTTTCTTCCTTCTATCCTTCCTCTCTCTCCTTCCTTCCTTCTCTCCTTTCTTTCCTTCCCTCCCTCTCTCCCTCCTTCCCTCCCTCCCTCTCCTTCTTCCCTTTCTTCCTTCCTTCCTCCTCCCTCCTCCTTTCTCCCCTCCTTTCCGCCCTCTCTCCCTCCTTCCTTCCTTCCTTCCCTCCCCCTCTCCTTCCTTCCTTCCTTCCTTCCTTCCTTCCTTCCTTCCTTCCTTCCTTCCTTCCTTCCTTCCTTCCTTCCTTCCTTCTTTCCTTCCTTCCTCCCTCCCTTCCTTCCTTCCTTCCCTCCCTCCCTCCCCTCCTCCTTGGTTCTCTCCTTTCTATCCCTCTCATTTGGGGCCACACCTCTGGGTGCTGTGGGTCCCTCCTGGCTATGCTGGGGGACTCTGCAGTACGGGGATGGCACCAGCCTCCACATGCCAAGCCTGTGCTCCAGCCATGTGACCTTGAGTCACGCCCCTGACCCAGAGCTGGTTTCTGGCACCACTTGTAGAGAGTGTGCCCTGAAACCGAGGTCTCCGTCTGTGCTCCCCTGAATAAGCCTTCTAGAGAAATCTCTCCGGATCACAGCTCTTCATGAGCCGCCTTCTGTCCTTAAAGTTACCTGACTGCAGACCCCAGCGGGGCGGAGTTGGGAGTTATTTATAGTTCAGTTGAAGATGGTGAATTTTAACAAGTTCACATATAATAAGCAATATTTTACTTTTTATTTTTAATTGTTCAGGGACAGGGATCTCTAAAGTCTGGAGCACAGTCCCAGGGTACACAAGGCCCCTGGCAGTGCCTGATCGCCCAGCACTGCGGGTAGCCCAGGGGTCCCCAGGCTGAGCAAGGCTGAGCCGTCAGGGCCTGCCGCCTGGCTGGGAGTAGCCTGGGGTGCCCAGAGCCTGCTGGGAAGCTCTGCTGACCCGTTTCTCTATGAGGGCCTGACAGGGCAGGTGGGGAAGGACATTTCAGAGTCCCTCGGAGCCCCTCACGGGGAGGCCCTTCCCCTTGTGCTGGTTTAGACACTCACTTTGGGCTAGTTCCAGGTGTGGGGTGGGGAGGCTGGAGCGAGGCCTTCCAGTTTGCGTCGTATTTGCTCAGGGGCATCCCCTAAACCCAAGCAGCCCAGAGGGTCTTGGGCCCCAGTCTCGATGACTCTGACCCTCTTGCGTTTCCCCACAGGGCTCCATCCAGCAGCTGACCGTGCACCCTGACCCCAGGACACCTGAGGAGCAATGTGAGGCCGAGGGCTCCCTCGGTGAGTCCCCGTCTGCCGCTGTCCTTCCCCAGGAGGGGGCCAGTGGGAGGCTGGGTGCCCAGACAGGCTCCAGCGCCCACGTCACCGCGTCTCTGAAACCTCGCCTGTGGGCCAGCAGTGCCGTGGCTCCTATTTTAAGCGTTGGGTCTTTATTTTTTTAGGGCCTTGCCGTCTCTCTGGCGTGGGGGCTGAGCTTCTCCTGAGGTGCTAGGTTCTGCCAGGGGCCGTGCCAGTCCGTGCCCTGCTTTCCAGAATTCCTGCCAAGAACAGGGTGTCAGGCTTCTAAAATGGAAGTCACAGCTCCACGACATTCTGGGTGCCGGTTCCTACAAAAATAAACCCGAAACGCGCCGGCGTGCGTTCCTGGCAGTGGAGCCAGCCCCTAAGTGTGTGCGTGTGTGTGTGTGTGTGCGTGTGTGTGTGTGTGTGTGCCAGCCCCTGTGTGTGTGTGTGTGTGTGTGTGTGTGTGTGTGCAGGGTTCTCTCTCCCTCCCCACCTCCCTGCTGGCTGGGTGTCCTGATGGGGGTGGCGAGAAGAGAGAGATTGGAGGAGATGTGTCATCCCTGCACTGACCCTCCCAATGCAGTGGCCATGGCTGGGGCCTGGGGTGCCAAAGTTCTTTACCCCAAAATCTAGGGGTGGACAGGGGCAGCATGGAGGCAGAGGAGGAACCAGAAGCAGCCCCTGGGAGGAGCCAGTACCCAGCTGAGGAGGGGTACTGGCTGGAGGAGGGAAGGTCGCTGGGGGGCCGGGAGCGGGGCCAGCAGGGGGCACGGACGGCTGCTCCGCTCAGGAGATGGCAGCCCCCACGCCGGAGTGTCCGTCCTCCTGGCTGGATCCCTGCCTGGCGTTTCCGGGAGCCCTTCTGCCCCTCTGCTTCACTGGGAAAGGTAGAATCAAGTTGAGGAGAGCCTGGGAAGGTTTGCTCAGGAGCACAGGAGCAGCCCAGAGCCAGGGCCCTAGTGGCCCCCGAGGGGGTGGGAATTAGGACAATTAGGTGTGGCCCCACCTCTGCCAAGCAGCGCCCGAGGTACAACCTGGGGCCAGGCACAGAGGCAGGGAGGCGGGGGTGTCTGGCACATGTGAGAGGGGAGCCTGAACACGGAGGGACGGCAGAGTGTTGGCAGATGGGGTGAGCCTGAGAATGGGGGGGTGTTTTTTACCTTCTTGCTTGAGTAATAGAATATGTGAAGAAAGAATAGCTAGGCAAGTGCGCTGTGCCTGTGCTCGCCTCATCCTCTCTCTCTCTCTCTCTCTCTCTCTCTCTCTCTCTCTCTCTCTCTCACACACACACACACACACACAGAGTCTTCCATGGTGCTAATTTCTGTGACTTCCCAGTGGTAAGTGACCCTTGACCTGTCACCGTCTGTCCCCACAGGAGGTCGGGAGAGGCCAGCGGGTTCCAGGAGACGGAGGGTGTCGCTGAGATCCTGGAGGCCGAGATGTTCACACAGGCCCCGGTGAGTGTCACCTGTCCCATGCGGGGACACGGCGTTGGGGCTGCTTGTTCATGGGCGGGTGCCAGAGCCCAGCCCTGGCGTCCTGGTGTTCAGACCTGCCTCAGGGGAGATCCACAAAGTACTGGCCAGCAGCTGTTTGTACCACAGCCAGGGAGTGGAGTGCAAAAGGCGGGGGCTGGTGTGTGGACATGGGCTCGGTCACCCCTGGCGCTGTGGCCTGGGCCACTAACACCTTTCTCTACCCGAAATAAGAGCCAGAGACCCCTGACTCAGGGCATTAATTTAAGGGCCTGTGGAGGCAGAACAGGCCAGCTCTCAGGAAAATGACCCTCAGTGGTGGCGGTGTTCCATTGGCTGCGCTGTTACACTTGCTCGGGCCAGGAGAGGTGTCCTATATGGTCCGGCCACCCAGAGCTGGCCTCTCCTGGCACCCCAGATGAGCACTCTCTTGCTCTCAGAGTCAGATGCCAGCCACAAGAAATTTCTAATGCAAACAGTCTCCCCTGAGTCATTATACAAAACCCCTACCTGTCACCTGTCACCTGTCTGCTCAGCAACCCAGGAGGCAGCGGGAGGCCTCTGAGGCAGAGGCTGGGGACAGAGACAGGGACAGGAGCTGGGGACAGAGACAGGGACGGGGCTGGAGGACAGGGTCAGGATGGGGCTAGGGACAGAGACAGAACAGCCCAGCATTTGGGGCAGCTCCGTGGTCTGACGTTCATTCCTTTATCCCTGGGGCTCACCCAGGGTCTGGCGCCCAGAGCTTCTGGACACAGGTGTGGAGTGAGTTACCCAGATAGTGTGAGGGGGGTTCAGCACCTCACAAGCTCATCTAAGGTCCTGAGCCACAGCCTTGTTACGGGGTGCAGGGGCTACATGAGCTGGGCTGAAGGCAGCTCAGTGGTGCTCAGGGGGCCACACAGCGCTGGCTCAGAGGGGGTCCCACGGACAAACTGCTCCAGCCCTTTGGGCCAGCTCCCTGCCGCCTCCATCTGCCGCAGGCCTGGGAGCAGCTTCGCAGTGAGGCTCTTCCTTAAAGCGCACAGGCCCGGGCTGGGAAGGCGGGTGGTGGGTAAGGCCCTGCCCACGCGTGGCGCCGACTCCACCAGCACCACGTATGGCCCTGTCGGGCTGTGGGGTTGGCGCAGGTGTCTGGTGCTCAGAGACCTCAGCCAGGACGAGCCGGAGCGGCTTACTCTGCTTGTCTCCTGTCCGGGGCAGCCCCTGGCAGCCACTTGCCGGGGCTGGGCTCCCTCTGGCCCAGTCAGCGCTTTGGGTTGTTCTTTCCTCCACGACCATCTCGCCATCATTTCTGTATTGCTGCCAAGTGAATCCTCAGGGGGCTCTCCTTCCTCCCTCCAGTCGAGAGAACGCCGAAGTTGACCCCGTGGACATCCCTCCAACTTCACCCCCTGCCTCCGGCGGCTGAGTTCTCTGGAGAACCTGTGCCTGAAGGGCACCCAGGGGCCCCCAACTCCAGCGTCGGACCCCACACCAGCTCGAACAAGGCAAGTCCCTGCGGTGCCTTCATGGGTGGTGCTTTGGGTGTGATGGCGGGATGCTGGGTCTGGGTGCAGCTGGATGGGGGAGCACCTCAGCTTCCATGGGAAGGCCTCCTCCTGCTCCTCCTCCTCCTGCTCCTTCTCCTCCTGCTCCTCTTCCTCCTGCTCCTCTTCCTCCCACTCCTCCTCCTGCTCCTCCTCCTGCTCCTCTTCCTCCTGCTCCTCTTCCTCCACTCCTCCTCCTGCTCCTCCTTCTCCTCCTGCTCCTCTTCCTCCACTCCTCCTCCTGCTCCTCCTCCTCCTGCTCCCTTCTCCTCCTGCTCCTCTTCCTCCCACTCCTCCTCCTGGTCCTCCTCCTCCTCCTGCTTCTCTTCCTCCTGCTCCTCTTCCCCCACTCCTCCTCCTGCTCCTCCTCCTGCTCCTCTTCCTCCCACTCTCCCTCCTCCTCCTCCTGCTCCTCTTCCTCCCACTCCTCCTCCTGCTTCTCTTCCTCCCACTCCTCCTCCTGCTTCTCTTCCTCCTGCTCCTCTTCCTCCCTCTCCTCCTCCTGCTCCTCCTCCTGCTCCTCTTCCTCCCACTCTCCCTCCTCCTGCTCCTCCTCCTCCCACTTCTTCTGCTCCTGCACCTTCTCCTCCCACTCCTTGTCCTGTTCCTCCTCTTCCCGCTCCTCCTCCTCCTCCAACGCCTCATCCTCTTCCTCCCGTTACCGACCAGAGGTGGGGTCACGAGTCAGAGACCTGTGACTGTGGCTCATACATAGCGGAAGTGGCTTTTGTCATTTGCTCAGTCTCTGTCCCCGCAGAGGAGCTGGGTTCACGGAGCGTGGTGGTGACTGCAGCTGCTAATTGAGCTCCATGGACTTGCTCCATCTCCAGGCCCCCCACCCTCTCCCAGGCTGCCCCTTGCCGGCATTTACAGGTGGGCTCAGTGGTGCTTGGAACCGTGACTGGATACACAGGTTCACCAGTGCCAAGTCTGGGATAGAGCCAGCACCCCTGGGCCCAGAACTCCCACCCTTCCTGCCATCTCTAAATCTCTGGGTCTCCACCTTGGGGCCACCTCTGCTTTGCATGGCACCCAGGGGAAGGCAGAAGTGATAGAGACCCAGGTGCTGCCCGACTCCCTGCCCAGGGCCCCCATTCCTGCCTGTTGTTCCACCAGCCATGCAAAGGGACACCGGCAAAAGCCCCCAACCCAGTGCTACCCACAGGCAGTAGCGTGCAGGTGCCGAGTCAGGACTGGCATTCTCTGCCCTGGCAGAGGGCGAGATCTTCCCACCCAAGTCCAGGCACAGCCAAGGCACAGAGTGTACAGCAGGGCCACAAAACAACCCAGAACCCCATGGAGGGCTTGGCTGGGCAGATTGTATTTTATTCCTGTGTACAGCCCCAAAGCTGTGGGGCGGGAGGGTCTCCCTCCCAGGCATGTGATCCTCCGCGGAAAGGGCAGGCGTCACAACGTTCTGTGTGCTCCGACCTTAGTGTGTGTCGACTTTCTTTTTCCTGTTTTATGGGTCACACTTGGTTGTGCTCAGGGCTTACACCTGGCTCTGCACTTAGGAATTATTTCTGGCAGTGCTTAGGGGACCATGTGGGATGTGGGGATCGAACCCAGTTGGCCGGATGCAAGGCAAGCAGCTTACCTGTTGTACTATCACTCCAGCCTCTTGTGTGTGTTGTTGGCATCACTTATAGTTATGAAGAGCTGGTGTGTGTGTGTGTGAGAGAGAGAGAGAGAGAGACAGAGAGAGACAGAGACAGAGAGACAGAGAGAATGACATACAGTAAAGTGCTCCGGGCGACAGGATTATGGGTGACTTTTCTTTGCTCAGGAGACCGTGTGATGCCAGGGACGGGACCTGGGTTCCCAAATGCACAGTCTGAGCTCTAGTGCCAGGGCCACCTCCAGTCCTTTATCTTCTTCATACCGCTATATTTCACAAGTCCTCTACAATCATAGATGTGTCATCATTTCTTTCATTTCTCCATTAGCACACGAAAAGTTATCAACTAAACTTGAGAAGTCTGTGGGTGAAGGAAATTCTGAGTAGAAAAATGAAACCCTGCGGGGTGCAGAGAGATAGCACAGAAGGGGAAGTGCTTGTTTCATACACCGCTGACCCGGGTTCAAACTCTGCCACCCCCTGTGGTCCCTCCGAGCCCCATTAGGACTGATCCTTGAGTGCAGAGCCAGGGGTAAGCCCTGAGTACCGCGAGGTGTGGCCCCCACAAAGAAAACTCTGCAAGAATTAGTAAAGTTGTAATACACATACCAGGAGAGCTCTATAGGCTGAGCGCATGCTTTTGAATGTGGGAGGCCGGGTTAAACCCAGCACCACGTGTTCCCCAAGCACCTCTAGGAGTGAACCCTTTGCACCAAGCCAGCAGTGGACCCCCAGCACTATTTAAGCCAGAAGTAGACCCCAGCACCCTGGATGTGGTCCCCAAAACCCACAAAGTCATAACACAGGGACAAGGGGTGAGGTGCTGCCGTGGCCAGTGTGGAGGACAGCCCTGCTGGGCCCCATTTGCTCTCAGCCTAGGGTCCCTTGCTGAGCTTCCTGCACTTTGGACTCTTCTACAGTCTACTGAAGAGCCAGATCCCTCCTGAGGGTGCCCGAGAGGGTGGACTGAGCCGCCTCCTGGAAGAGACGTATGAACCTTGTGTGCTGTTCTCCTGGGTGGCCTTAGGGTCCCGAGTGGAGGCCAGGAGCAGGCAGAGGCGGCAGTCCCTGGGTGAGGACCTCGTCTAGACAGAGGGGTGAGTGCAGAGTAGGTGGGTGCCAACTGGAGACGTCAGGACTCAGAGCCCAGCCCAGCTGGCACTGCCCTGCCACTGGCTAACCTCCGTTCTGGCCGACAAAAGACCACACAGAAAGAGGGAGCTCACGTGTTTCCTTTCTCCCTGCTAAGTGATGATGGCCCAGGTGGTGAGGAGAGAGAGGCTAGTCCTAGCCCTTCCCCTGCCTGTAAAGGCCCCCATAGCTTTATCCCAGACTTCCCCGGACCCCCAGCCTCCAAGAGCAGGGAGGAGCCTCCAGGCCTGAATCGCTAGCACTGTCTGAACGGCGCCCCCTAGCGGTCAGTTTGGGGAGGATGCTGGAGACAGGGGGCACTCCTGGCGCACCCAGACCTACCTGGGTGAGGGCCCCTCAATAGATAGGCTCCTCCTTCCCTCTGTCCTTCCCCGGCACACACAGGAGCACAGCGTGAGCGAAAGGGCAAGCCATGAGGACCTCCGTCTTACCAAAACTCCGTCTTACCAAGACTCTGGGACCTCCGCCTCCGCAGTGGACTATAGATAAGATGCAGTGTGGGGGTCAGAGCACACTGCAGCCACCGAGGAGAGGTGGCAGAGGCAGCAGATTCCTGGTGTGACTTTCCCAGCCAGCTTCGAGGAGGCGTGGGGGCCTCACAGGTGGGCAGAGGGAATGGGAGAGGCCGTAGGGTCAGAGCTCATGAGGTTGTTTAGTGGCGCCCCCTGCCCCTAGCTGCATCTTCCCCGTGTCCTGTCTTTGCTGTGGGTCCCCATTCAGTTTCTGAAGTTACAAAAGAAATAATGTACTTGGGTAGCTGTCTACCCATGCTGTGTGTCTGAACCAGCCGAAAGAAAGCGTACCCTTCCCTTGTGTCGCCTCTGGAGCAGACTGATGGCCAATGCTGTGGTTAAGTTGGGCAGGGAGATGTCAGTGCTAAGGCTGTCACGTTGGGCATGTCGGGCAGGGAGACGTCCAGTGCTAAGGCTGTCATGTTGGGCATGTTGGGCAGGGAGACGTTGGTGCTAAGGCCTGTCATGTTGGGCATGTCGGGCAGGGAGACGTCAGTGCTAAACCTGTCATGTTGGGCATGTCGGGCGGGAGACGTCGGTGCTAAGGCCTGTCATGTGTTGGGCATGTCAGGCAGGGGAGACATCAGTGCTAAGGGCTGACACATTGTGAATGTCCGTTGTGTCATTCTTTATAACAATGATAAAACCTGCATGGTCCTGTGTAATGATCTCATTTTCATTAGTTTTTGTTGTTTTTGGTTTTTTTTTTTTTTTTTTTTGGCCACACTCAGCTGAGGTTACGGTTTATTTCTGGCTCTACACTCAGGGATCACTCCCGGTGGTGCTCAGGAGTCCATATGGGATGCTGGAGATTGAACCAGGTGGCCGTGTGCAAGGCAAGCACCCGCCCACTCTACTATCGCTCCAGGCCTAGTTGGTTATTTTTAGCCAACTAGGTTATTCAAGGGATGCTTTTAGCCCTTGGCCCCTGGGAACAGAATCTGGCACTGAATGGGGGGGGGTCCACCCCTAAGAGAGCCCATCCCAGCCCTGGTACCATCCCAAGCTTCTCCCTCTGCCCCTGTCCCCAAAAAACCAGGCGACACCCACATGCTCTATACTTGTCAAAGACATCTCCTCTATCACCTATTTACAGCTATGGGACCACACTGAGTTGTCTTCAGTGCTTCTCCTGTATTTGATTATCTAATGCTTTTAACACATAATCCTCAAAATCACCCTGGACATAGAATTCTCGGCTGTTGATGACCCTGACACACCAGGTCCCAGCCTGTCAGGTCAGCTTCTGAGTGACACACAGGGCTCCTGCCTGGTCATTGGTTCCAGAGCCAGTGATGGAACCACCATGGTACTGCTGCTCCTCCTCCCCCTCCTCCCTTCCTGCTCCTTCCCTCTTCTTCTTTCTCCTCCTCTTCCTCCTCCTCCCCCTCCTTCACCTTCTTTCTTCTCTCTTTCCTCCTTTCCCATCTCCTCCTCTCCTTCCTTCTCTCTTTCCTCCTCCCCTCTTCCTTTTCCCCCTCCTCCTTCTCCCTCTCTCCCTCCACCTCCTCCTCTTTTGTATCACGCCCGGCTTATTTCTGGCTCTACACTCAGTGGTCACTCCTGGTGGAAGTGACGATTCAGGAAACCATTTGTAGTACCAGTGATGGAACTGGGCCGACTGTGTGCATGGCAAGTATCTTACCTGCTGTTTCTCTCTGGGTCCTGATTCTCCCTTTTCATCTTTACTTCCTGAGTCTGGACGTCTCTCCCAGTAAGTCAGGGAAGAACTGTTTCCTGACCACAATACCGCAGCTGTTCACTGCAGACTGATGCTTCCCGTAGGCTCTGGGGAGATCCTGAACGACACGACCGAGGAGAACCAGGCTGTGCATGGGGCCCCATTCCAGAGGTTGGCTCTGGGGATGGGACCTTCCTTCCTGTCACTGAAGAGGTGAGAGGCTGTTGGCATTGGAGGGTCAGTAGTCAGTCCGCGGGGTTATGGCAGACGTGGTGATGACCTGAACTCAGCACCATGGAGAACCACGTGCTTGCCTCCTCCCTGCCCCTGTTCTGAGCCCAGGCTCTGAGGCTCCCAAGGCTGCCCAGACGGGGTGCCCAGGCTGGTGTTGAGGCATAATATCTGCAGAGGCCATTTTCATGTGCTGGACCTCGTAGGGGGCCCCATGACCACAAATGCATCTTTTCTGCCCAAGACCGGCCACCACAGAAGCCTCACATTCTCTCTTTATCCCCATCCAGGGCTGAAACTCTGGCCCTTCTTGCTCTCCCGGCCCTCTCTGCTGGCAGTCGGCTTCCGCAGGGCCTTTAAAAAGCCAAGCTGAGGGGCCGGAGTGATAGTTCAGCGGGTAGGGTGTTTGCCTTGCACGCGGCCGCCTGTGCCAGCCTGGGTTTGATCCCCGGCATCCCATATGGTCCCCCGAGCACCGCCAGGAGTAATTCCTGAGTGCAGAGCCAGGAGTAATCCCTGAGAATTACCGGGTGTGACCCAAAAAGCAAAAAACAAAACAAACAAACAAACAAAAAGCCAAGCTGAGCGTCACACCAGTAGCCCAGCAGACATACGGACACCAGTCTCCCCGTCCACACCCAGGCAGCCGCCAGCCAGGCCCAGGCAGAGCTAGGGGAGAGCTCACTGTTTGCTTTCCTCCTTCTCCTCCCTCCCTTCCTCCCCAGCCACCCCCAGAGGCAAGTTCTAACAGCTGCAAAGCCAGTCCCCTGCCCCCTTTTAATGTAGCTGGCCAGATTCTGGCAATTTTTGTGAAAGTTTGAGACTGCAGAGATAGTCTCGGGGTTAAGGCGATTGCAGATGTCATATTTGCAGCCAACCTGGTTCAATCCCCACCCAGAGTGACCCCTGAGCTCTCCAAAGCAGAACAAAACTCTGAGTTACACACCCCCCAGCATCCCCATGGCCCTCAGACATCCACTGGGGTGGTCTCTTTATTTACTTATATTTGGGTCTAGAGCCATACCTGGCGATGTTCAAAGATTACTCCTGGCTTTGCACTCAGGGACCACTGCTGGTGGTGCTCAGAGGACCATATAGGATGCCAGGAACTGAACCCAGGTTGGCTGAGGGCAAGGCAAGAGTCCACCGCTGTGCTATTGCTCCAGCCCCTGTCATTTCTTAAAACATCTTCTGAAGCCGTGACGAGGGCAAAGACATTGGGGCATTGTTCCTGCTTCCGGGGGATCAGAGGAGCGTGTGGGTGGTCACGGGAGAGGGAAGTGTGTGTGGAATGATGAGCTAGAGTTGCCGCGGCAGCTGGAGACAGAAGGGGTGTGTGGGCCCGTGTGTGCCAGCGGGCTGGGAGCACCCGGACCTTCCCTGCCCACTGTGGATGCAGACGGCACCCAGACACAGGGCCTCTGTCCACAGGGCCCAACTGCAGAGGGAGCTCTGGCAACCACCGTGGCAGCCAGGGACACCCCAGAAGCGCCCGGCAGCACTACCAGGGAACCAGAGCCTGAGAGTGAGACTCCCAGGACCCCAGCCCTCGAGGTACCCACTGAACACTCCGGGAAGGGCCCACTCCGGTAAGTCACTCAGAATCACCCGGGACACGAGCTCCAACTCTGCTGCATGCTGATATTCTAGGGGCACCGGCTGGTTGCACTGTCCAGGGTTCAGTGTCTCTGGCCTCGCCTGCAGGTGTTGGTGGGGCCGTGGGGGCAAAGAGCACAGACCCAGTTCCTGGGGGCGGTGAGGTGGGAGGTGCTAACAGGACCTTGGGGTTGCTCTGGGGGCTCCACCAAGGAGTGCAGATGGGCTTGGCGTCCCAGGAAGCCTTTCTGGAGAAAGGGGCCCCAGAGCAGTGCACAAGTGGCAGTGCCCATGGGAATGAGACCGTGTTCCAGGAGCAGAGGCCGGAGGGACAAAGGCTGCCCATGAGGGGTGTGTAGGTGGGCAGTTGGGGTGGGGCAGGAAAGGCCGCCTGAGTTTTTTTGGGGGCAGGGGCAGAGGGAGAAGCTTGGGATGGTACCAGGGCTGGGATGGGCTCTCTTAGGGGTGGAGCCCTCTCCATCCAGTGCCAGATCCTGTTCCCAGGGGCCAAGGGCTAAAAGCATTTCTTGAATTTGTTCCTGTGACTGCTGGGGAGGGTGGAGTGGGGTGTGGGGTGTAGCAGCGAGCTTGGAGCTGGAGCAGGACATGAGCCCTGGTTCCTGCCCCCGCATGGAGCCCGGGGTTCTCAGGCCCTGACTTGTCTCAGAGCTACCGTTGAGGCCCGGGGCCAGGGATTACTGTAGGGGTTTCCCAGCCAGGGACTCCCATTGGCCACCTCCTGCTGAGCCCCTGACATGGCCCCTACGTGTCCTTCTGTTCAGGACCCAGATATGGAGGAAGGTTCCGCGGCATCTGCAAGAGAGGCCGAGGTGCCCAGCACCTCTACTGGACAGGCAGAGACCGGTGTTGTGCCCTCCCCAGAGCCCGGGAAGGGATCCTACGGGTAAGGAACTGAGGCTGAACTAATCTCAGAGGGTCCATCTTCCTTCCACTGGGCGGGTCCCCACGGGCCAGGAGGGCTGTGGGGAGAAGAGCTGGGCTGGAGCTGAGAGAGGACAGAGCAGCTGGGCGTCAGAGGGGGCCTCCACAGCTCTCCATTAGGTGGAGAGCCTGGACTCCCTCCCGAAGGAGGCACAGGCATCTCACAGGTCTCCAGCGTCTGTACCTGGACGGTCTCGGCCATCTTCACACCCACCCGAACCCCAGACCCTCACTTCCAGTCTTCCGAACATCCAGCCCCATGAGTGGGGTCAGTACCTCACAGACACCCAAGTTGGGCTTCTCTTCCTGCACCCACTACCGGCCACCAGCCACCACCCGCCACCCGCCAGCCACCACCTGCCACCCACAACACACCAGCCACCACCACCCGCCAGCTACCACCCAGGCTTGTTGAGTTTTCGACTGTCCATGCCGAGGGTCAGCCTCCCTCTGTCCTTCGGCAGCGCCAGCTACTGCAGGGAGACGCCTCGTTTTATCCTGACCTTGAGTGTCCCCAGCCCCCAACCTTGCTCCCACACCTGGGTCAAATGTCCTGGCCAGACCCTGTGGGCCGCCAGCTCCCACCTCTCATTTCTGCCACCTCACTGGCCAACTTTCAGTGTCTAGAACCTTCTAGAAGTTTCCTTCTTGGCTACAGAGTCCTCCCTCCCTGCTCTCCTCTGCGCAGACCCCCCCACACACACACACACTCCCCTCCTCGCACCCCTGCTTCTCAGCTAGGGCAGCACAGACAGACAGACATGTTCCTGCACTTTCCTTGGAAGGCCTTACAGTCACTGCAATGACCAGCACTTGTACATGGCTCCTTCCTGGCACTCTGTGGGTCTGTGAACTCCTTGAGGCAGGAGACAGAGCCTGGACAAGTCTTGGTTGCTGACAAAGCGTCATTCGTACAACCCCAGGACACTTGCTGAGTGGACGTGACTAGAGTTGTAGTACAGGAGATTAGAAACTTGTCTTGCACGTAGCTGAGCCAGCTTCATTCTCTAACACTCCAAATGGTCCCCTGAACTGGCAGGGAGTGATCCCTGAGCACAGAGCCAGGAGTAAGCGCTGGGCACTGCTGAATGTGGCCCTCACCCACCTCCCCAACACTGCCCTCCCCCCAAAAGGAGAAACCCAGTGGCCTTTGAGGCTCTCACGTATCTGCTCCCAACCTTTTCCCCCGGTGTCCCCTAGGACCACACTCCTACCCACTAGCAATCCCCTGGGTTTCTAGAGCACCCCGGCGTTATAACTGTAGATTTTCTCTCTTAACGCAGATTCTTTTCATTATCAACCTGGCTGCCTCGCTCTTCTCCCTCCTCACCTACTGTTCGCTCCTCATGCTTCATCCTTCTTCGTTTTCCTCCTCCTTCTCCAAGGCAGAGCACTCGTCCTGTGGGTGAGAAAACTGGGGAGCAGTTCTACCACCCCTACTTTATTGTTGCTTTGGCCGTTGTCTCGGTGTCTGGGAATTGCCCACTGGGTCGCGGTACCCAGTTGCACTGCATGGTCACCCTCTGGCTCATGGCCACACTCTGGCCAGGGAGACCCCGACCCCAGCCCTGTAGAGCAGGCGCTTAGCCGCTGTATTCTGCTGCCCAGTCCAACACTGTCTCAGTGTAGCAGGGATTGGGGTGTCACTCGCAGAACAGCCGGGAACCAGGGGAACCCCTGCAGAAGGGAGGTTGGGGCAGGGAGGCTCCAGGCACTGAAGTTGCACACGCAAGGTCCGGGTGCCCCTGAGGGCCACTCTGGTGTGGCTCCAGGTGTGCATGGGGCTCACATGGGCGGGGCGCCCCATCTGGGCTCCATGAGGTGTGTGCTGAGCTGCGGACCCCCAGCTGCCTCCGTCCCTGCTTGCCTCATGCCACTTTAATTTTCGAATCCGAAGAGTGAAGCCAGCGTGACCACAGTAGCGACTGCCCTGGACGAGTTCCTCAACACTGTGGACGAGGAGGAGGAAGAGGCCAGTGGGGTCCCCACAGATGCTCTGCCCCCCTTGAACACACAGTGGCCACTGAGCAAGCAGGCGCTTCTGTAAGTGTCCCCAGTGGCTCTCAGGGGTCAGCAGACTCTACTGATTTGGGGAGTGGCCAGTGCAGGGGCGGCTGCTGAGGAGGACACGATGGACGGGTAGGTGGGTCTGGGATCTCTCCCTGCTGCTCCACTCCCAGACACGTCTAAGGAGAACTTTCTGGAACATGAGTGGTCAGGAGTTGGAAGGGTTGTGGCAGGGTAGAGGGTGGTGGGGCTTATAGGAGGGACTGGGTGGGCGTCCCTGCTGCTGGGGCAGGCATGCCTGCCAGTACATGAACTCATGTCTCGCGAGAGCTATGACATCGCAGGAGTAGCTTGAGAGAGACACGAGTCCTCATGCTGGTTTTGCTTTCAGGGTTCTGGTGGTGACGAGGGCTCAGGAGCTCCCACAGAGTCACTCCTTCCCACGGCCAGCAAGGAGGGGCTCGGCGGCCCCCACAGAGACAGTCCTCTCCACGGCTGGCGACGAGGGCTCAGGAGCTCCTACAGAGTCACTCCTTCCCACGGCCAGTGAGGAGGGCTCAGCGGCCCCCACAGAGACAGTCCTCCCCACAGCTAGTGATGGCTCGGCGGCCCCCACAGAGACACTCCTCCCCACGGCCAGCGAGGAGGGCTCAGGGAGCTCCCACAGAGTCACGCCTCCCCACGGCCAGCGAGGAGGGCTCGGCGGCCCCCACAGAGACACTCCTTCCCACAGCCAAGGCAGGGGACTTGGACCTGGCTCCCCAGAGGGGGTCTCCGCTCGCCATACCCACTGTGGCCACTGAGGGGGTGGTCACCACGGTAAGCATCACAGAGACCCGAGGTAGGGGAGGTTTCACTTTGATTTCAGGAGACCTGAGCCTTGAGCATGTGAGGCCCCCCAACCTGCAACACACAGTTTGCAGTTTGTAGAGGAAAGAGCAGGAGGGAAAATATGTATTTGGGAGCACCTGGGGGCACCTGGATTCAGGTCCCCAAGGACCCCCTTTCCACTTGAGTAAGAAACTGAAACCTTTGAGTAGCAGAGACTGTCTTGAGGTTCTCTGCGGAGTGTGTGCAGATGTTTGTCTGGTGTGTATGTGCATGTGTGTGGGCATGTGTATGCTCATGTGTTTGTACATATGTATGTGCATGTGTGTGCATGTACGTGAACTTGTGTGCATGTATGTATGCATATGTGTATTGTCTACGTGCATGTGTGTGCAGATGTGTGTTTGTGTGTGTGTGCAGGCGTGTGTTTGCGTGCTGGCCCCAAGGAGATGGCTCCAAGGCCTGGCGCTCATGCTTTCCATATGGGAGCCCTGTGTTCAATCCCGTTCACTGTATGATCTCCCCAATACCCCTGGGAGTGACCCCAGATTGAAATAAAAAGAGAGTGTACAGGAGCGTGTGTGTTAGGAAGGGGAGGGGCGGTGTCTGTGATCCCCCCCAGCATGAGTTTCTAGGATTCTATTGTTTTTGTTTGTTTTTGCTTTTTAAGTCACACCTGGCAATGCTCAGGGGGTTACTCCTGGCTCTGCACTCAGGAATTACTCCTGGCGGTGTTCAGAGGACCATATGGGATGCCAGGGATCGAAACCGGGATGGCCGTATGTAAGGCAAACGCCCTACAAGCTGGGCTATCGCTCCAGCCCAGTTTCTAGGATTCTAGGCAGCAGCTTTGAGCTCAGGCCAGCCTTTGGGCCTCTGTGTACTTGTAAGGTCAAGTTGAGAAGGCAGTGAGGGAGCGTTTGCAGGCTCTGTGCCTGCATGGGTATGTCACCCTTAGCCCTGGAGCTCCGTCTTAGGAATAGGAGGCCCTTTGCTGGCCCTTGGCTTAGAGAAGCATCAGAGAACTCTCCTGATGCCGCTGCTTGGAACAGAAGCTGGCCCCCAGGCCACAAGACCCACACGCCCTCCCAGAGCTTTGTTCCTGGCACACGCTTAGCACAGATCTCCAGGGCTGAGGAGGAGAGTGGGGCCGCAGGATCCTGAAAGTTGGCGGCTCAGCCTCTCCCAGGGGCCTGGTGACCACTGTCCTGCTCCCTGCGTCTGGATTTAGTGCTGTCCATCCACTCATGGGGGGGGGGGGGCTCAGACCCTCTGTCCCAGCCTCAGGACTGGGGAGGATCAGGGAAGCGCCACCCTCACTGACTGGTTACGCCATGCCTACTTTCACCTGTCTACTCTCAGGTACAGGTGCAACATCTCAGTGAGACCGAGCTGGGGGCAGATCTCATGCGTTTGAACTTCCCAGAGCATCTGAGAGGGTGAAAGGGCCCAAACCAGAATCCAAAAACTGGAGGGTCCCCATCCAGGATGGCTCTGGTGCCCGTGTGTTTAGGTTGCATGTGGGACCTGGTCCCCGGTGTGTTTGCATCTGTGGAAGGAACAAGTGAACGGGAATCCCTGGGCTCATGCTGGCTGCAGAGCTGAGGCCCCCTGAGCTCTCAACAGATAGCAGGAGATCCCCTAGTGCCCAGCCCAGCTTCCAGAACATTCTATAGGTAGAGCCACTGTCGTGGAAGCAACTGAGCTGGGGTGTTTTCTGTGTACCTCCTTCACATGGTGAACATCTAGGCAGCCCTCTGCAGACCCCCCCCCCACTGTGTCTCTGCACGGTTACCCCTGGGTGACTCCAGCAGTATCTGTTAGCCATCACCGCTCCTTTTTCTATGATTTTTTTAAACAATGGAATTTAAAAAAAGAAAAGAAATAACAAAAGGACTAAAAATAATAACCCCCGTACCTATTTCTCACATTGAGTCGCTACACGAATGGGGCTTGTCTGCCACCTTCTCTCGCCAGCATTTTTATTGGGATTGTTTTTAGTGCTATGTTTTTTGGTTGCTGTGGGGACCCACAACAATTCAGCTGTGTCAGGGGCCCCTGTTGTGTGGGGGATGGGACCCAGGTCCCTCCTGTATGCAAAGCATGTGACGCATGTGCCGCATCACCTTAGCTGCTCCCAGCTATGGGGCACCTAACCCGTAGGAGAGCTGGAGTATTTGCATGTATGAGTGAATTGATTTTAAGGTAGTGGCAAGGCAGGCATCTGACCTGCTCTACTGTCTCTCCAGCCCAGGAATATATTGGGACAAATTCCAAGCATTTTTAGCTTGTAAATTCTTCCATCTGTGTTGCACATAGGTTGTGCAAAATCAAAATCAACCTTTGAATTTTCTTGGTTGTAGGGTCCGTGTGCATCTCACAAAAATAATAATGCTCCCTTGGTAGTATTGCTCAGTTCCCTAGCAGTTCCAAAGGTCCCTTTTAAGTTGTTGGTTTGAATATGGATCTGACGTCACATTGTGGATGTGTCTCTTACGTCTGTTTGCCTGTGGTGGTCTCTGTCTTGTTCTGTCTTCTTGCTCTTTTTTTTTTTAAGCTTTTGGTGCTTAGCAAACTGTGGCAAATTGTCCTTTGAGCCTTTGTGTTTTCTGTGGTAGAAGTTGGTGCTCAGTGACCATAATGGACAGTTTTTTGTTGACACACGTTGATGTCTGCACAACTGCATGTTGCTGACTAGAAACCGCTGTTCTAGAAACCAGTCCTCATCAAACCTGATGTGTAAAACAGTTTTGAGTATAAGGATGTTTATCCCAATATTGCCCATCCTAGGAAAACATACCAGTAACAATTATTATAGACCTCATTCCCATGACCTGATGGAATGGTTTGAGGCTCTTTATGTTCTTGGAGAGAGCAGATGCCCTTGGGTTCTACTAGCATGTGACAGGCCGTATGGAGATGTTACTGGTGCCTGCTTGAGCAAATCGATGATCAATAGGAAGACAAGTGAGACACAGGACAAGGAAAACATTCAGGTGGTTTAACTTTCCAAATCTTGGGGGTGAACTGAGTTAAACTCTTGTCAGCTACTGCCACAGGATGTGGCAGGCACAGTCATATGGATTACAAGTATTTAGTAATGGCAAGTGTTAAGTGAAAAAGACTGGTCGTAAAGTTGAGTGTACAGTGAGGTCTAAACTGTATAAGCTGCAGGAACCCCGGAGGGAATCCCCCACATATTAGCCCTTGCCAGAGATGTGGTTTCCGACTACCTGTTGGTGTTTCCTTCCCGAAAATTCCACAGGGAGATGTTCCAAAGCTCTTTTGGGAGAGAGAGAGAGAGAGAGAGAGAGAGAGAGAGAGAGAGAGAGAGAGAGAGAGAGAGAGAGAGAGAGAGAGAGAGAGAGAGAGAGAGAGGAAAGAGAAATGAACCTCAAGGGTCTGAGTTCATCCTGGCCCATAAAGATCAGGGCTGGAGAGAGAGCTCAGGGCTAAGGCAGTTTGCCCTACAGGCGGCCAGTGCCCCCTGCCAACTATTCCATTCCTGGTACTGCTTATGCTCCCCAGAGCACTGCCAGGAGTGATCCTTGAGCACAGAGCCAGGAGTATGCCCTGAAGATACTAATTAAGATAGGAGAGCAACCCCCACACCCACAAACAACACACAACACACAACACATACACATACCAGTGTGTGTGAGGAATTGGAATAGTCACTGCCATTCCAGCACAGTTGGAATGTGTGGAATGTGTCCCCAGTACCGTAAGGACTCTTGGGAGACACACAGTCTGGGCCATCCTCAAAACCCTGGTGAATCTTAGAACCACTCCAGCCTCAGAGACGGGGTGAGCACCAGGCCTGGTTCTGCCTCCTCTGGGGGACACATTTCTTCACCTGCTTCCATGTCTATAAAATGGGTCTCCCCTGCACCTTACAGTGTGGTGAGGGAGGATTCAGAGGAGGAAAACTGCCTGGTCTATAGTCCGTGCTCAGTAAAGCAGGGAGGTAGACCTTATGGGTGGATGAGGCCCAGTGAGTTCCTGGAGGTCACACAGCTCTCTGAGTACGAGAGCCTTCTGCCTCTGGGCTTCCCCCTTTGTTCTCAGCACTGTCCACAACTGCCTGTCGACCGACCTTAAGTCTTGAGTTGCTTAGCAAAGCCCAAGTGGTCCAGTTGAGACCTTCCATTTCTGAAGTTCTCAGCAATCATTTGACAAATAAGCAAATGATTACCAAGAGCTGCCGAGGGCCAGTAGCTGCTGCAGAGCCAGGCCTGTGTCCCAGGGCTCACCCCAGGCACAGCCCCTGCTCTTTAATGGGGACCAGGGAATGCTTCGTGCCCACAGGCATCAGACGTGGGGCCAGGTTTTAGGCGAGTCCGTCTTCTGACTGTGCTTTCCTGGGACACCTGGAAACACAAAGAGGGAAGGTGGGGTTTGACTCTTCCTGGAACACACGGCATGTTCCATGGGGCTAGTGCCAACAGTTGTGATGATGCTCCAGTGGTGGCAGCGGAGGGTTGATCTCAGGGGAGACATGGCGGTGGGTAGTCAATGGCCGGGAGGGTCACAGCGGCAGCGTCGGCTCGGTTCTCAACTCACTTCCCACCACCCAGACCCCAGGCCCTAGGTCTTCTCTCAGGCCTGTTTCTCTGTCATGTCGAGTGGGTTCTCCTGTCACTCTGCAAGCAGATCCTGAGTCCCACCAGGCCGCCCAGCTCCTAGAGGTGGCCCCTGAATAATGATGGTTCTCGGGGTGCAGGGCCGGGAGGAGGGGGTAGGCGCCCTGGGTTGGACATCTGGGTACCTGCAGGCCCCAGACCATGGAGTTGTGGGTGACTCGGCTGTGTCCATCTGGCCGTCCTCCAGGTGGGACGGGAGCCAGGGTCTCATAGCCGCCGGTTTGGCCTGGAAAGACCAGCACTTTATTCCGGCTGGCCGAGAGTAGCAGCTGCCAACCAGAAATGGGGACAGAGGGAGGCAGAGTTCAGCTAAACCATTGACCGTCTTGTTCTCTTTAGGGTGTTCCTGAGGAGTGGCTGTCCGTGTCCCCTGAACCAACTGGACCTGCTAGAGCTACAGTGAGTGCCACAGCTTCATTCCTCATGGGACAGTCACACTGCGGCAGGACACTTACTCATCACAGGGCACAGTCACCTCCTATAGGAGACTCATTCCTCATGGGATAGGGACCTCCTCACAAGACAAGGTCCCTCCTCATAGGACATGGTCCCTCCTCACAGGACATGGTCCCTCCTCACAGGACACGGTCTCTCCTCACAAGACAAGGTCCCTCCTCACAGGACACAGTCTCTCCTCACAAGACAAGGTCCCTCCTCATAGGACACGGTCTCTCCTCACAAGACAAGGTCCCTCCTCATAGGACATGGTCCCTCCTCACAGGACACGGTCTCTCCTCACAAGACAAGGTCCCTCCTCACAGAACATGGTCCCTCCTCACAGGACATGGTCCCTCCTCACAGGACATGGTCCCTCCTCACAGGACACGGTCTCTCCTCACAGGACAAGGTTCCTCCTCACAGGACACGGTCTCTCCTCACAAGACAAGGTCCCTCCTCATAGGACATGGTCCCTCCTCACAAGACAAGGTCCCTCCTCACAGGATATGATCCCTCCTCACAGGATATGGTCCCTCCTCACAGGACATGGTCTCTCCTCACAAGACAAGGTCCCTCCTCACAGGACATGGTCCCTCCTCACAGGACATGGTCCCTCCTCATAAGACATGGTCCCCTCCTCACAGGACATGGTCCCCTCCTCATAAGACATGGTCCCTCCCTCACAGGACATGGTCCCTCCTCACAGGAAATTGTCCCTCCTCACACGACACAGTCCCTTACATGACGGGGTCCCTCCTCACAGGGCATGGTCGCTCCTCACAGGTAATGGTCCCTCTTCACAGGACAGGGTCCCTCCTCTCCTCACAGGTCAGAAGTGGGCAGGCAGTGGAACCTACAGGCGAACCCCTGCAGGTCTCAGCTCCGCCTCAGGCAAGAAGCCCAGAAGCAGAAGCTACCCCCATCCTGCTTCCACCCCAACCCAGACATACCCCAGACTTGCTGCCCCAACTCCCTACCTCTCACCCATGCACTAACACACATATTCTTAAGCACATTCGTACATGAATGTACACATGTTCACACACACCTTCCTACACATGCATATACACATTCTCACACACACTCACATGCACATTCTCACAAACATGATGCTCACATATACACATGGACACTTTCTCACATTCACATGAAGACGCACATCCCTGCACATATGTGCACACATGCTCACACATACACACACATGCCATTGGGCACCCAGAAGGAAGAGATGGATTTGCCTGCACATGGGCCAGGGAGGGCTTTGTAGCGGAGGAGAGCCTGTAGAAAGGGCCAAGGACCACGGCACTGGACCTTGAAGGGTGAGCAGGGTTTGACAGGCAGGAAAGGAGACTGGGCAGAGACGGGAGTGAGGCCTTGTGAGAGGGGCAGGGGGAGGGAAGGGGTTACTGTAGGGACGTGGGACAAAAGGCTGGAAGGAAGGTTGGGGAAAGTGGGGAGATGTGGGGTGGCATGGCTGAGGTGGGAGAGTTGAAGCCGAGCTGTGGGGGGTTTCCTCTCTCCAGATGGCCACCGAGGTGGAGGGCTCCGGCTGGCCGGCTCTGCGGGCTCTGGCCTGGGCTCGGGCTCTGGCCTGGGCTCGGGCTCTGGCGAGCCGGTGGGCAGCGAGGACCTGCTACGGGTGAGTGGTGTCCGGGACTGCCTCTGCACAGGGCCTGGAGGGCGGGTCACCAACAGGGCTGGGACCACATCAAGCCAGACCGACGGCCTCTGACCTGTGGCCATCGTGGCTGCCTGCGGTACCTGAACTCATGGGTTCTGCTGTACTTTCCTCTCAGCCTTTGTATTGGCTTTTCCTCAAGAGTCGCTTTTTGGGAGGAAGGTCACTGCTGATGGTGCTTGAAGCCATCTGTGCTATACTGAGTGGTCCTAGCTAAGGGGTGGGTGGGGAGACATGCAGGGCCACGATCAAACCCACGCACGAGGTGGCTGCTCTACCAGCCACAGCCCGGGCCAGTGTTACTGAGCCCATGTTTAGGTGCTCGGGCGAGAAGGCCAACAGTCAGGAGACAAGAGGTGGTACGATAAAGACAGGTTTATTCGGAAGCTCACCACCTGACAAGGGGCAGATTCATGTCCTGAAAGCCGCCGTGTGGGCATGGCCACGGGAGCAGTTTCTAGAGCGAGAGAAGCGGGAAGTGCGTGTCTGGGAAGGGGCCGCCAGGGGCCGCCAGTGCCTGGTGGGCTGCTCCCCCAGCGCCTCCCTTGCCTGCAGCAGGTGCCGGGAAAGGCTTCCTCCAGCCTGGGGAAGGACAAGGGAAGGACACCGCCCCGTCCAGAACTGCTCATGCGGGCGTTTTGCACATTTGAATTCAGCGGCTACTTTATTTTTTGGCCCATCTCCCCTCCCCGGGTTTCCTTTTTGTCTTCAGTGAGTGTCAGTCTAAGGAGAGGCCCTGCACTCCTCCATCCTCCTCTTGGCAGGCCAGGCCCAGACCTGTGGCCCTCACCTCTGACCCATGTGAGACCTGCTGGGCCTCCTTTTTGGGGGAGTGTGTCACCCCTCAGCTTCCAGAACCTTCTTCCATCCTGGGACAGCCCTTTCCCTGCCCTGTCCCCGGTCCTCGCCTCTCTCCCGCCTTCCTCCGATTCCCTGTGCTGACCCCTGAGTAGAATTTCCCCCTCTGTCCCTCTGCCTAGCCAGGGCAGGGCTGTGGGGTGAGGGGAGCAGGGCCTGTGTGTCTTCCAGGCTGGCACCAGCTGCCTCAGTCCGAGACGAGACTGTTTCAGGAAGCTTTAACAAACAGGGTTAAAACAGGAGTTGGCTCGAAGGGCTGGAGCACTTGCTTTGCTGGCGGGAGTCCTGGGTTTGCCCCCCCAGCACCCCATGCCTCCCACACGCACATACACACACGGCTCTGGGAGTTGCCCCTCAGCACCCCGGGGACCCACAAACCGCAGAAGGAAAGGTGAGAGCAGCAGGTGATCTGCCAGACGTCTCTTTAATCCAAAAAACTAGCAACCAAGTGCCTCTGAGTTCTGGTGAACGCGGGGTTTGCTGCTGTGTACAGACATTTGGGAGAAAACCTGATTGAAGGGCCTTGGGAAGGCCAGGTGTGACCCCACCCTTCGGCCAGTGAGCTGTGTACATGTGTGTGTGCAGTGTACATGTGTGTGTCTCTGCATGCAGCGTGAGCCCATGTGTGCTAGTGTTTATCTGCATAGAGTGTTGTATGTGTGTGTGTGTGTGTGTGTGTGTGTGTGTGTGTGTGTACACCCCTTTGCCGTGTGGTCGGTGTTTGCCGTCTGCCTGCCCGGCTGTTGGCAGGAGTGACGCCGCGCGGCGTGCCTCCCCACTCTGCTTCTCTGAGCACCACGACTGTCTTTTTTATTTTTAGGGTCCTCCAGGCCCTCCGGGCCCACCTGGCCCACCTGGAATGCCAGGAAAACCTGAGCTGATGTTTTCATGGGAACCCCAGGATCCCCTGGGGAGGATGGTGCTGACGGCAGCCAGGGCCCCGGTGAGGTTCTCGCCCCTCTTCATGGTCATGGGTTGGGGGGGCAGCACACCCCAGCATCGAGCCCCCCAGAAGTTCCCTTCTGTAAGCAGAAGTTCTCATCGGCTTTCGTGGCTCTTCCTGCCCAGCGAGTATCCAGAAACCCTAACCCTAACCCTGACCACTTCCCAGAGCAGAGAGGGGGCCCCCGAGAGCCGAGCGCCCTCATGACAGGTGCCCGCCATGCTGGCCAAGCTGGGCTGGAGCTGACCTTCACCCTGGCCTCGCCAGCCCCAGTCACTGGCTCCTCTGGGCTGCACTTCCCTTCCGTGAGGAGTGGGGAGTCTGGGGGGTGTGTGGCGGGAATTGGGAGGTCAGGGCTGATGGCCACTCACGTTCCTCAGGGCCCGAGGGACAGCCTGGACCTGATGGAGATTCCGGCCTTCCGGCATCAAAGGGAGAAGGTAGGAGCGGAGAAGGTAGGAGCGAGGCGGGAGGGTTCTGGGCCCGCAGCCCTCCGCTGGACATTGTTCTTTGAGACCAGCTCTCCTCTGCCCCCCCGCCTCTCTGCCGGCTGCATCCACTAGGGGGCTCCGGTGTGCAGGCCGGGCTCAGTGTGGTCTGGCCTGCCTGGCCTTGGAGAACCCGCGCCGCTGCCTGCCCTGGGTCTCCTCTGTCCCCCACCCCCTCCCTCCCTTCCTCTCCCCACTCTCCTGATCCCGTCGTTCCGGGCTGTATCCCTGCGGGCACCTTTCCCTTCATAATTCCTGTCTCACGGCCCTTATCCCAGCCTTTTCTCTTTACCTTTTCTAAAAGAAATGAATTACCGTTTAGTGAATCACTGAGAATTAGAAAGTTACAAAGATGTTTGTGATTGGGGTCAGGCGTGTCCCTCCACTGGCATCCGCTTCCCTCCACCAGTGTCCCCTGTTTCCCTCCTGCCCCAGCCAGGCTCTGTGGCAGGCACATTTCCCCTTCTGATTATGCTAGATTCCCTTCCCTGAAACATTCCCCCAACAGCGCCCCCAGTGGCAGGCTTCCCGGTGAAGCCCCTTCTTTCCCCTCCTCGGGCCTTCACCATTCCTGCCCTTTCTATCTGGGGGGTCTCTAATGCCCCCAGCCTCCGCCTGGCACCTAGTCATGTACCTCTCGGCTCCGTCTTCCAGCACACCCCCTCGGAGGCCTCCCGGGAATGTTCTGGACGTGCCCTTCCTCCCTGCCCCTGGCCTTTGCACCTGCTTTTCGGATGTCTGACATCTGTTCCTGTATCCCTCCCCGCGCTCTGCCCCGGGTGCTCCCGGATTACGGGCTGCAGGAGGCGCCCTACTTCCTCCGCCTCCCGTCAGCCCTGCATCACTGCTTCTACCGGCCACGCTGGCCCTTCCTCAGGGACCCTGAGACCCCTCAGCCTTCCTGTCTGTGCCCCCCCAGCCCACCCCACCCGCTGGGGCCAGAGCTGTGGTTCATTTGTCTCACGCTTGGCCGACCCAGGCTTGATCCACGACTGCCCCCCCATATGCTCAATCCTGAGCATGTTCCCTAGTGCAGAGCCGGGAGGAAGCCTGAGCGTCCCCAGGGGTGGCCCGAAACAAAATCCCGAAACAAAAAAAAAAGCCACCACACCCCATCAAAGTGAGAACAGTGTTCCGGCTTGCCTCACACTCCTGGGCCCTGCTGGCCACCCAGGCAGGGGTGGGGTCCCGCTCCCTCCTCCCCCAACCCCCCATCCTCTCTCTGCTCTTCCAGTCTCCAGGCTGGAAGGACACATTGGCCAGGTTGTCACTAGAGGGGCCCTCAGGGAAGACGACCCTATTCTGGGGCAGGGGTGCAGGCAGGCACTGGATGGGGCTGGGAGCTGCGAGGTCTCTTCCCCCTGGCTTGGCCGGCGGCCGCCTCCTGTATGCCCCGGCTGGATGAAGTCATGGAAAATGCCGGTGACCCTGGCGCTGCCGCCGTCCTCTGAGCTGCGTGTCCCCATTTCTGATGGTTCTCGAGGCTGCTCATCGTGTCTGCGCGAGGCTCGTTTCTCAGAGGAGCAGCACTCGTCAGGCTTTGCTGTGTTCCTCTGGCGCGCCGGCTCTTTCACAAGAAACTGCATTTCGCAGGAAGCCTCGCAGACGTATCCTGTCTTCCCTGTTCTTTTTACCAGCTTTGCCCACGCGCCCCCCCACACCCCTCCTCCCACCCGTCTGGCACCTAAAAATACTCACACCCACCTCTGCACACAAATGCACACGCAGGCGCACTGTGCAGCTCGCTGCCTGGGGACCGGCCTTGAGAGAGCAGCAGGCTACGGGGTAGCAGGGACAGAAATCACTGACTCCCCACGCCTGCCCCCGCCCCAGAAGCTGGCTGAGAACCTTGAGCTGTGTGGCACTGTGTGCTAAGGGTGCTTTGTGGTCAAATGAAAGGAGACGCTGGAAGGACTTGGAAATTCTCATGGGGAGAGCTGGAAGAAAAAAACTCACCAGTGGACATTTATAAAAAAAAAATCAGGGGGCCAGAGCGATAGCCCAGCGGGTAGGGCGTTTGCCTTGCATGCGCCAGCCTGTGCTGGCCTGGGTTCGATCCCCGGCATCCCATATGGTCCCCTGAGCACTGCCAGGAGTAATTCCTGAGTGCAGAGCCAGGAGTAACCCCTGAGCATCGCCGGGTGTGACCCAAAAAGCAAAAGAAAAAAAAGAATTAGTAAAGGAACCTGGACTAATGCAAAGCAGAGAGAGCTGAGAAGCCCCGGACAGGGCTTGGGCAGCACAGAGCTCCTGGACAGGTGTGATTCTGGCACCTCTGCAGACAGCCGCTGTTGGGCTCACATCTCCCAGATGACAAGAGACTCACGTCCTGCCCAGGCACTGCCCCTCCCTGGCTGCTGGACAGCTAGGCAGGGCCTTCCCACCTCCTGTGAGACTCAGTCTCCTCAGGGCACGGAGACCCCTCAGCGAAAGTGGGGATGTTCACCCCAGTAGAATCTGGTCCAGTTAATCTAGTTGAGAAAAATATTAGTCATTCGTGAGCTTGTCCTCCAAATGGAGATGGTCTTTGAGAATTTCTTTCTTTTTTTTTTTTTTTTCTTTTCGGATCACACCCAGCGACTCTCAGGGGTTACTCCTGGCTCTTCACTCAGGAATTACCCTGGTGGTGCTCAGGGGCCATATGGTATGCCAGGGATCGAACCCGGTCTGCCGTGCAAGGCAAACGCCTTACCCCACTGTGCTATCGCTCCGCCCCTTTGAGAATTTCTTAGCAGGGGAAGTGGGGTGGGGAGATGGCACAGAGGCTTTGGCGTGCAGGATCCCTGGGGTTGACGATTCCCAACTCTGCATGGGCACCTCAGCTGTGCCAGGAGAAGCTCCCTGGCACTCAGGGCACACCCCCACCGCCTCTGCCCCCACCCCGCAGCAATAGTGCAGTGGGTAGGGCATTTACTTTGCATGCTGCTGATTGAGGTTCGATCTCCAGCATCCCTATGACCCCCCCGCAACCCCCTAAGAGTGATCCCTGAGTGCAGAGTCAGGAGTGAGCCCTGAGCACCACCAGGTGTAGCCAAAAAAAAATTATCAACAACAAAACATATAGAGAGAATTTTATGCATAGGAGTGAGGCTTGGGCATTGCGCATGTGAGGCCCTCGGGTCCCACCCTAACACAGCGAGAAAATGCCAAGCTTATGATTTCTATATTCGTTTGATAGAAATATTCTTGATTCATTTTCTCCAACTTATGAACTCTGAGGTCTTTGTAGACTAGGAAGGATGAGGCAAAGGAGTAACTTGCTTTTCCAGCCAGTGGGAAGCTTCTGGAAAGGGCGTTAAAGGGTTTGTTAGAGGCCGATCTCCAAAACACTCCTTTGTGTCACTTTGTTTTATTTGCTTGTTCTTCCAGAGCACACCTGGTGTTGCTCTGGGGCCACTCCTGGCCTGGTGCTCAGGGAACTGTGCGGTGCTAGGGCTCAGGGCTCCCACATGCTGAGCCCATGCTCAGCCCTCTGTGCTGTCTCTCTCACCCGCCTTCCTGTTCTCAATCCACAGGCCCCCCCACCCGTTCCTTGGCTCACGTGTGGTTAGCTGTTATCCTGATTTTCCCTTTAAAACCCTCTTTGTGAACATTATTCTAGCATTCACCAGTCCCAAGGCTCATCCTTGACTGGAGTCCCAAAGGGTCAGAGCGATAAAGAAATCTGCGAAATTGCTCAGCCCACTGGTTTCCTAACTGTCCTGGCAGCCCACTGGGATTTGGGAGGGACTCCAGGCTGTTGGGGGAGAGCAGCCCACTCCTCGTGGGTGGTTTTATATTAGTTTTGAATGATAAAGGTCACAGTGAGCACATTTTTTCATGGCTACACGTACCCTCCTGTTTCTCCCCCTCCCCCCTTGGGATATGTTCTTTAGTTATATATTCTCTGGAATCAGAGGGCTGGAGGATCACAATCTTTCTGAGACCTTGAATACTTACACTGTGTCTTTGCTCTACTCTCCTGGTTGCTTACAGAATCTAGGTCAGTAGCTTCATTTAGAAGCGAGATCAAGGCCCTTTGTCCTGGTAGTCTGAAGGCGATCTCTTCCAGAAATGAGCGTTGCCGACATAAGTCTGATAGCATTCGGGTTTGTGTCTTGAAGGCCGTCTGGCTCGTCTCTTTGGAAGAGTTCAGGATATTTCATGGTTGTTTTGAAATCTTCCTTTATTGTAAATGGATGTTGATCCTCTTCCAAATCCCCTCCCCTCCCACCCCTCTCGGCTTATTGAGTCACACCCAGCAATATTCAGGGTTACTGCACCCAGGAATTACTCCTGGCTGTGCTCAGGGGACCATATGGGGTGCCGGGGATCAAACCTGGGTCAGCCACATACAAGGGAAACGCCTCCCTGCTGTGCTGTCGCTCCGCCCCTTCTCTGTCTCTTAGGAACCCCCTCTCTTAGGAAAGAGATCTCTGAGATTCTTGAGTTTCAGAAATCTTTCAGCTATTGTTTCTTCAAAACTGTTTTGTCACTATCCCTTTTCTCCCTTTCCGCCACTCCCAGAACCCAGATGTTGGAACTTCTGATTCTCTGCATCTGTGTTTTGTCATCCTTCCCAGGTCTTTATCCTCATCTGACTGTCTGGGAGAATGCCGAGCTAATTCCTGTATAGTTCTCTTTCTTATGTGTCGCGGAGGCTTCTCTAGAATTCTTCCTTCTGACCTACAGCCTTGACCTTGAACTCTCTTAGTTAGTTTTTGCTCTTGCTCTTTGCCTGCGGTAGTGACTGCTTTGGGATCTGAGAGCGTAGACCAGTGTAGATACCAGGGGATGCAGAGAGTCTCTGCGCTCTCTCCCATTGGGGGCCGCCCATAGGCGCCGCTGCCCCCCCTCCTTGCTGCTGTCTCTGCCTGTACCTTTGCTTCCGAGACTGCACCCTCTGTCGTGTGGCCTCTGCCATTGTGCAGCTGTGGGGGTGGGCAGCTGCTGCTGGAGAGACTTGCAGTCTTTGGGAAGGGAATGTGAGGAGAAGCATCGGGGGAGCCCCGGCTTGTGTACGTGGGGTGTTCTCAGCCCCCCCACGCTACCCAGGGCTCAACGCTGCCCCTTTGCCCCAGCTGGCTCCTCTTACTCTCCTCCTGACAGGAGCATCAGTGAGAGGAGGGAGATGGACGGGGCTTCAGGCTCTCCTAGTCAGAAAAAAATAAAACGGTGGGGACATGGGGTACCTCTGAAGCCATGCTCTGGGGAGCTGTAGGCATCTCCCAGCAATTCTCAGCCCAACAACCTGGGGAGGGTCAATGTGGGTCAATGTGAGGGTCCGGGGATGTGCTGCTGGGGCTTCCCCTGGCCACCCTGGCAGTGTTCAGAGGCCTTGAGTGCTGCACCTGGGGGTGTTTAGGGAACCATATGGTGCCAGGCATGCCCTCGCCCCCCCACCTGTTCCCCCAGCGTTGCTGCCAACCTGCCGGCCCTGTACTTGTCCCCTTCCACCCAGAGCTCACAGCAGGGCTATTACTGCGGGAGTTCCATCGCTCCCCCAGCATGCAGGGTGGACATCGCTCCCCCAGCACCCTGGCCATGCAGGGTGGACATGCGGCCCTGCCCAGATGCCCTTCCGCATTCCAGCTCAGGCCTCCGGCCAGTCTTCTCTCTTTTGCTGTCCATAGAGAGAGCCAGACAACTGCTCTACCGCTCCAGGAGTCAGGACGAGTTCTGGAAGCTCCCCACATGGGTCTGAGTAGGGGGTATGATCCCCTTACTGCCCTCCGTGGGGAGTGGAGAAGGGCCCCGGCAGGACATTGGCTTTCGTTGGCATCTGTCTCTGGGTGCCTTTAACTTCCTTTGGTCTGGGGGTGGGGGATCCGTGATGGGCAGATGGCTGACCCATGGGGTCACGAGCATGGTTCCTAGAGCCTACCAGGGGATGCCAGTGCAGGCTGAGAGACATCGCCACATGGGAGCAGGGCGAGTGAGTGCCCCTCCCGGCTGGTCCTGGCGCCCGAGTCTCCCCGTACTCTGAGATCTGCTCTAACTGGCCTTCTGCCCTCCACAGGGAGCTAGAGGACCCGAGGGCTCCGTGGGCGAAAAGGTAAAAGCCGTGAACATGCTTCCTCCTTCCTGGTACTTGCACTGTGGGGCTGGGCCCAAGGGGTGCAGGGGACAGCCCCGGGACGGGAGAGGCTCCAGCCCAGCCTGTTCTAACTCAGTGCTAAGAGCCATTCCTGACCCAGTGTGCCAGGGCGGGGACTCAACCATCCTCTTCCTTCCAGGGTGACCCGGCAGCAGAGGCTTACCAGGGCTCCCGGGGAAACACGGACAAGAGGGCATTCCTGGGGCCACGGGGCTGCCGGGCCCCGGGCCCCCCAGGTCCTGGATGCACCGTGAGACCTGAATTTGAGGTACGGGCTCCCCTCTGGTGGTTAGGGTGTTCCCTGCTGGGAGGTTCCTGGAAGGACCGGCTGAGCCTGGTCCTGCTTGGCCAGTATTGTACCCCCGATCCCCACTTCCAGCCCTGACTCCTGCAGGGGCTCAGGCATTCTCCCCCAACATTCCTTCTTCTTCCTTCCCCAGGACATAGACGGTTCTGGAAACTTTGAGCTACAGAGTGAACCCAGGCTCTGCGGACCCACGGCTGCGAGTGTAGGCTTCAAGGGCAGGCTGTGGGCTGAGTTAGAGGTTGGGGGTGGGGGCGTCTTCCGCCCACTGCCCCTCAAGAGCCCTCTCCCACCCCTCTTTCTTTCTCTCTCTCTCTCTCTCTCTCTCTCTCTCTCTCTCTAGCTCTAATTGCCTCTCTCTCTTCCCTCTCTCCCTATCTCTGACCCATTTCCTCTCTCCCTACCCCCCCATCTCTCCTCTTATAATTAAACTCTTGTAGGGGAGCAAGAGTTTGCTTCTAACTCGCACCTTGCCATGTTTCACAGTCCTCCCCTCTGGACAGGTCCCTCCCTCTGCATACAGACCCCCCACACACACCCTTGGTCCACTCCTGCTTGGGTGCCCCCAGACACCCTTGGGGCTCTCTCCATCCATGCCGTGGTGCCCAGCAGAGTTGACAGCACAGCCCTTGCCCAGGGCTGGACAGAGTATAGGGACGGGCGCTGGCACAGAGATGGGCTCGGTTCCCCACCCCCACATGGGGTTCCGGCCCTGGGAGGCACGTTGCTCCTCGTCCTTTGGTCCTGTTCTGTGACCTGAGGGGCTGAGCATGTTCCCTGCGTATGTGACACCCCCGTGTTCTGCCCCCATGCCCACAGCCCCCACAGACACCATGGTGGTGAAAGGGAGGTGGGCAGGAGAACAGAAGGTAACGAGCGCGTTTGCGTTTGCCTTGCCAGAGTCTCAAAGGGGAGAAAGGAGACCGGGGACCCAAGGTGAGGCCCAGACCTGTGGGGGGGGGGGGGGGAGCACCCCAGACTGTCTTGGGAGCACCATCCAGGAACAAGAGTCTTTCTGCTCTCTCTGCCCACCTCAGGGTGACCGCGGAAGGACGGCGCCGGTGCCATGGGCCCCCAGGACCCCGGGGGCTGCCTGGACGCATCGAGATCGTACCTACGGTGAGCACCGTCCAGGCTGGAATGGGGCTGCAGGGAAGGGAGGAAGAGGGCGGCTCCGTGCAGGGTCCCGAGGCCTGTGGCTGGCGCCTGGCATTGATCTTTCCACTGCCCCCTTCTCTGCCTCCCTGCGGCTTCTGTTCTCTCCATGGAGCTTCCAGATCTTTCTTCTGACGATGCCAAAGTGCAGCCCGAGCACATGAGGAGTGCCCAAGGGGAGGCAGCGTCTTCCTCGGCTGGGGAGCAACAGAGATTAAGATGCAGCCTAGGGGCCCGAGAGAGCACAGGGTCGGGCCCTCGCACGCGACCAACCCAGGTTCAGTCCCCGTCACCCCACATAGTCCACTGAGCACCACCAGGAGTGATCCCTGAGCACAGAGCCAGGAATAAACCCAGAGCACTGCCAGGTGTCACCCCAAAACAAAACAAAACCAAACCACAAACATGGGGAAAAAAAGTCTCAGGGCTCTATGCTGTGGATTGGGGGGCTGGATGCTTCCTGTGTTACATTTAAATACTGAATTAGAATAATTTCTGAAATATGTAAGTTTGAGTCTTCATCATTGTTCTCTAAGGCCAGTTGGAAGCACAGTCCAGAGCAGAACCCCATGCTCAGGGTAGTAGGTCCCTAGAAGCACCTGTATTTGCTGGGGTGCCCCAGAGAGGGAGTCGGCCCCAGGATGAAGGGGGCACCACACCAGACATGACTGTTTGCACCTCCCAAACCGCTGCTCATTTGGGTCCTGTCCCTTCTGGTAGGGGAGCAGAGGGCAGAGAGAAGCCAAGGTCACAGCAGATGAGATGCTGAGCTAAAGGAACTCTCCAGGAGGGCAATGAGGAAACCCCTCCTCTAAGCCTCATCTGCAGGGAAGGTGGCACGGTGGGATTTCACCCTCGTAATTAATATCCCAGCAGACCCCAGCCCGGTGCAGTGCTGGCTGCAGGCAGGAAAGCATTAATGTGACTCTTAATTAATGCATTAATTAACGTGGCTCTCCTCGTGTGCTCCTCCATAGGGCCACTCTATTCCCAATACCTTGGGCAGCGCTGTCACTGTCAGCTGCTGTTCTGCTCATTCTCTGTTCACAAGCACCGGTACACCCGCGCAGGTCCCAGGCTTGGCCCTGTGCTTATGAAGATCAATAGTCTTAGCGCCTGCCCTGTCCCACCAGCCCTGCTCACATGCTTTCCTCTGTGGCGCTCACACACAGCTGCAGTATACGCCCTCTAGCTAACGGGTGTAAAAGGCTGAAAACCATGGTCTACCACCTTGGTTGTGTTACTGCCAGTGCCAGACCCATATGCAGACAGACACCAGTGCCCGGGTGGGTAAAGGCTGAAGAGCAAAATGTTCTCCGCCTCCGTGCTGCCCAAGCTTTGCACTCCCTGAGTCGTGGAGTTTGCACACGTACTTGCCAGTACAGTGCTCCTAGTTAACCATGGTGATGGCTGTGGTGCTCACTATTCTCACTCAGTTTCATCTTCTCCCCACCTCTGTGCAGTCAGGAGTATGGCTGGAACAGGCAAAGAATTTAATTGGTAGAAGCAGGGAGAAGAGACAGTTTGGGATGAGAGAAATCAAGGCTGGCTTTCTAGAGGAGGCTTCTCAGAGCAAGGACTTGAGCTGCTGAGGCTGAGAAGAATTTTACAAGGCAGGCCGGGAGGACAGGGTTTTTTTTTTTTTTTAATTACAGTGATAGCCAAAACACAGACAAGAAGAGCACAACTGTGTTCAGGCACAGAGAGCTGATGGGCCTGGGGGAAGGTGGAGGCTGGTGGATACCAACATGAGGACATCATGTTTGCGTTGAGTGCTGGACATCTGAGTAAAGTGGTGACAATAGTAGAAGACAGACAAAAGTCCCAAAGGACTGGACAGAGGATGATCAAGATAAATTAAATGTCTGATTAAAAAGTGCCAAGTGTGGGTAAGGCTGTGGGCTAGTAGAGGCCTCCCCTACTACTGGTCAGCTTCAGTGGCCTGGCTCTTCGGTGGTCTTCAGATAGGACTTGCCCGTACCCACAGCCAGCAGCCCATATGGAATGGTCTCTGTTGGGTGACTATGAAGAAAGGAAATGGCGGGGGTCGGGGCACAGAGAGATAGTTCAGCAGGGGGTGCTTGCCTTGCACACGGCAACCTAGGTCCCATCCCCAGCACCCCATATGGTCCCCTGAGCATGGCCAGGAGTGATCACTGAGTGCAGAGACAGGAGTAACCCCTGAGCATCACCAGGTGTGACCCAAAAACCAAAAAGGAAAAAATGGAAAAAGGGTATACACAACCTGATGCCATTGACAGAGAAAAAAAGCGCACCAGTGAGTTGGCACCGGGCGCTGTGCTCTGCCCGCTCTCACTCTGGCTCTGCTAGCCCTCGCTCTCTGGCTCTGCTAACCCTCGCTCTCTGGCTCTGCTAGCCCTCGCTCTCTGGCTCTGCTAGCCCTCGCTCTCTGGCTCTGCTAACCCTCACTCTCTGGCTCTGCTAACCCTTGCTCTCTGGCTCTGCTAACCCTCGCTCTCTGGCTCTGCTAACCCTCGCTCTCTGGCTCTGCTAACCCTCGCTCTCTGGCTCTGCTAACCCTCGCTCTCTGGCTCTGCTAACCCTCGCTCTCTGGCTCTGCTAACCCTCGCTCTCTGGCTCTGCTAACCCTCACTCTCTGGCTCTGCTAGCCCCGCTCTCTGGCTCTGCTAGCCCTCGCTCTCTGGCTCTGCTAGCCCTCGCTCTCTGGCTCTGCTAGCCCTCGCTCTCTGGCTCTGCTAGCCCTCACTCTCTGGCTCTGCTAACCCTCGCTCTCTGGCTCTGCTAACCCTCGCTCTCTGGCTCTGCTAACCCTCCGCTCTCTGGCTCTGCTAGCCCTCGCTCTCTGGCTCTGCTAACCCTCGCTCTCTGGCTCTGCTAACCCTCGCTCTCTGGCTCTGCTAGCCCTCGCTCTCTGGCTCTGCTAGTCCTCGCTCTCTGGCTCTGCTAGTCCTCGCTCTCTGGCTCTGCTAACCCTCGCTCTCTGGCTCTGCTAACCCTCGCTCTCTGGCCTCTGCTAACCCTCGCCTCTCTGGCTCTGCTAACCCTCACTCTCTGGCTCTGCTAACCCTCGCTCTCTGGCTTGCTCACTCACCTGCTCTCACGCCTACTCTCTTAAGTGAACAGATCTGAGAAGACTTTTCTAGAGGAACACGACAAGGCAGCTAAGACTGTTGTAGAAGCCTGAGGGAGGGAGATGCCTGTGGCCAGTTCAGTCTACCCAGATTCTGCCACGCTGGGGATTGTGCTTAAGGCTCCACTGTGGTTTCGGGTGGCACCCACACCACCCGCATTCTCATGGTCTGATGCTTCTCTCTTCAGCCTTTGGTCAACGTCACCTCTGGACTCATGAACCTCTCTGACATTCCGGAGCTCATCGGGCCTCAGGTTGTATCCACAGCCCCTGTGTGAAACTCAGTCATACTAGTGTGGCTGCTGAAATAGGGAGCTGGGACCCAGCAAGCGTGCACAGCAAGAGAACTGTGTGTTTCTGGAAGGTGGCGTGCCATCAAGGAGATGGGCTCCTACTTGGGGTTTTGCTGATGCAGGGGAAGCCCCTAGTCCCGCATGTCAGAGGGACGCTGAGGGGCTGGGAGGCGTGGAGGTGGCACAATAGGTGCCTGTCTGGCAAGCACAAAGGCCATCCACGGTGCCACGATAATCCTGATAGTCCCACAGTCTGTAAACGCTGGCAAGGGGTAAAAAAAAAAAGCATAAAATGTCTAGAAATTGGAGACTCCTCAGTAACCAGCCTGTGGTCATCCATGGAGGGCGCTGGCCTGCTTTTATGTGCAGGATCTCCTTTCCCAGAACAGAAAGAGCCCATAGAGGACCTTTCTTTGTACTGCCGGGAAACTGGTGCATGAGGGAAGGGGACTGGCCTCCGCCTTTGAGCCCCTTAATGGAAGTGGAGAACACACGGTTGCGTGCAGAGTCAGTGCTCAGCACAGAGGCCCAGGAGAGCCTGCAGTGAATCCCGCTGGCCCTCCGCCGCGCTCAGGCTCAGCACTCACGTAGCCCCCTTGGCTCTCAAGCCCCTGGTGATGCCTCCCGCGGCCTCTGCGGCAGTTTCTAGGAGAAGACAGATGCAAAGCTGCCGGCTATCATTCTCCAAGGGAGAGGTCACAGGCTGGGGTGCAGGGCAGCCCTACGCACCCACCGTCTCACCCCAGGGAAACTCCCAGCCACCCTCAACGTCTGCAAATAACCCGAGAAGGCCCGAGTTTCTGTTCCCTAGTCCTCCATGTTGGAGGGTCGTTGTCCTCTTGTCCCCACCCAGTGACGGCAGCAGCTCGACAGTTCTCTGTCCTTGCTTGCTCCTCAAATCATCCAAAGTCCCCAGGAATCACACCCAAAGGTGGCTAACAGCAAACTTGCCGAGAGGCATAGTTGCCCTCAAACTGTCGGAGGTGTGGGGTGTTCTGACAGGGAAAACAAGCCCGGAGGCCTCTGATCTACCCCATCCAGTCGGACCTGTCCAGGCTCTTGAGGGGCTTCGTCCATGTTGGAGGGCGCCAGGCTGTGCCTGTTCAGAGGCAGTGTTCCCCGGGAGGGCCCGTGTCCTGGCCGTCCACCCTTTCTCCACTTCCTGTGAATACAGCGAGTGGGGAGCTTGGCAGCCAGCTCTTTCTCTGCACGCACGATGCCAGGCACCTGGGCTCAGGCTGGCCCACCCAAAGAGCCGGCTCCTGTGGGTCCTGGACCTCAAATGCTGGGCCAGGCCTTTCACATTCTCACTCCCACTTAGGGAGAGACAGAGAGCAGTTTCCACCCCTGCCAGCCTTTTATCCCGTCTTGTGTATCTGTGTGGGTTCCCTCGGGGGTCCTCCCTGCAACCACCAAAGTGGATCTGAGCCCCCATGTGAGAATACACAGCTTGGGTCAGCTGCTGGAAGGGGGAAAGGGTGGCCCATATCGGGTCGCAGTTCTGTGGCTTCTGACCCATTGCTTTGTCTTCTCATGTCACAGGGACCCGAGGGCATGCCTGGACTGCCGGGTTTCCAGTAAGTACCACAGTGGTCGCCTCTCTCGGGGGCCCCTGTCCTTCTCCCCGCACTGTCCCTCCGTGTCCTACACGAGGGGTCCTTCCCCTTCCTTCTCCTGTCTTTGTTTTGGGGGACCGCACCTGGCAGTGCTCAGGAGCTGCTCCTGGCACTCGGTGCTCAGGCGTCACTGCCACTGGTGCTCAGGGGACTGTGCAGTGCCCAGGACCAAGCCTGGGTCTCAGCCCTGTGGTCTGTTCTCTCAGGCCCGAGCCTTCCTGCCCTCAAGCCGATGGGGCGTCTGTTCCCCCTGCCCTTTCCCCTGTGATTGTTCTGCAGTCGGCTTGTGCAGGGTTGGGCCCACACCAGGGCCATGCAGAGCTGGGTCTGTGCCCAGCTTCTTCTGCGTGCCAGTGACTGCCTCAGGCTTTTCAAGTTCATGCAGTGCAGCTGTGCTGGAAAGAGAGTCCAGAGAAGTGATGTGCCAGGCCCAGCTCAGCCCGCAGGGCTCTGTCAGGATGGTCCCGGGGGTGGTGGCCAGGCTTAGCTCAGCCCGCAGGGGCACTATTGGGATGGTCCCGGGTGGTGTGCCAGGTTCAGCCTCAGCCCGCAGGGCACTGTCTGAATGGTCCCGGGGTTAGTGGCCAGGCTTAGCTCAGCCCACAGGGCACTGACAGGATGGTCCCTGGGTGGCCAGACCCAGCTCAGCCCGCAGGGCACTGTCAGATGGTCCCGAGCTCCCCTGCGCTGCTGGACCCAAGCAGCACTCCACAGTAGAGCCAGAGCACTGGGCTCTCAGACCCACGGGAGCCCAGGGAGCATTGCTGAGAGTGACCCTCTTGGCCCCTGAGCATTGTTAGGGAGCCCCCCAAATAGTCCAAGTAGAAAACACTGTAGAGGAGACAGTCTGGCATGGCGGTGCTAGGGGTCAGGAACAGATGTCTAACTGTCCACGGGCTGCTCCTGGGCTGTGAAAGTGCATTTCTGGGTGGTTCACAGGCACGTGACTGGGACATGTGAGCTTGTGCCCAACCCAGGGTCTTGCCCTGTGTGAGGTCCACACTGCCAGCTGGGAGGGTGTGTGTACGCACCTGCTTCTAGGAGAAATAAAGGGCATTCAGGCAGGAGCGGTTCAGGTTTGTCCTTGATGTTCACCATCAAGGCAGACCATCATTGCACCATCCTTATAGAGATGTCTGAGCCTTTTACTTAGCCTGAAAGTGCTGTAGCCCAGTGGCAATTCTGAAAACCCTGGTGGGCTGGAGCCACAGTACAGTAGGTAGGGCTCTTGTCTTGCACAGGGCCAATCTAGGTTTGATCCCCGCATCTCATATAGTTCCCCGAGCCCCACCAAGAGTAATTTCTGAGTGCAGAGCCAGGAGTAACTCCTGAGCCTTAACAGATGTGGCCCAAAAAACAAAACAAAAAATACTCATGAGCTAGGCTAGAAAAGCAGGGCCGGGGCGGGGGTGGTGGAGGGGCAGGTAGCGAAGCTCCTGGGAAGGTTCCTGGGCTGGGAAGAGCGAAGACCACAGCTTAGCTTAAGCGCCAGCCCCTCCTGCTGCCAGCGGGGGCACATCAGACCCCAAAGTCTCCTCTACATGCGGGGTCTGTGTTCCCTGGGGAGCCCCAGATCTCTGAGCCCACTGAGGGGAGTAAGCCGGTGCTGGAGAGGATCCAGGCTGCTGACCCCAGCTGGGACCCTCCACAGACACACTTTATTCATTGGACTTGTAGCTGAGACTTGTATTTGGATAAAATCATCATCATCATCATCATCATCATCATCATCATCATCATCATCATCACTTGTATCACTTGTCTTCCCTTGTTCATTGATTTGCTTGAGTGGGCACCAGTAACATCTCCATATGTCCTGTCACATGCTAGTGTAGCCCAAGGGCATCTGCTCACTCCAGGAACACAAAGAGCCTCAAACCATTCCTTCAGGTCATGGGAATGAGGTCTATAATTGATACTGGTTTTTAGCATATCAAATACCACACAGAGACTCAGATATACAGGGCAGAGCTGCTACCAGCTCTCCTGTGCCCAGCTGATCACGAGGCGCCTAGGAGGGAAGGCGGGCTAGCCTTGGCCTGCCACCCCAGCAGAGTTTCACAAGAAACCAGAGGAACCTCCACACCACGAGGGCCGCCATTTTCAACATTCAGACTCCACAGCTCGTCAGAGCTCCACTCAGTATAAAAACCCATCTTGGGGCTGGAGCCATAGCACAGCGGGTAGGGCATTTGCCTTGCACCACGGACGACCTGAGTTCAATCCCCGGCATCCCATATGGTCCCCGGAGCACCGCCAGGAGTAATTCCTGAGTGCAGAGCCAGGAGTAACCCCTGAGCATTGCCGGGTGTGACCCACAAAGCAAAAAAAAAAAAAAATCTTTCCCCATCTTGCGCAGCTGTTTTGCAGCCAGGCAGTTCATCAATAAATGCACGAGATGAGAGCCTACTAATATCCCACCCACACGGTAGAGCCTGGCAAGCTACCCATGTCGTATTTGATATTTTATAATAAATAATAATAATAATGATAATAATGATAACAATAATTTGTGACAGGGGGGGGCCGTGCCAGGTAACGGGGAATCGTTCTGCAACAGGAAGGTGGCGTTAAACTAGCTTGTCTAGAATGATAGGGACTCCCCCACCCACCGTCGCCTTTGTAAAGCCGGTGCGTGATCGAAACTCCAGTCCCTTGGGCCTTTGCTAGTGCTCATGCTGACCAATCAGGATGCACTAGAGGGGGCGGGGCCTTGCCCTTACTGGCCGGTTTGGCGTCTGCGCTGGGGTTTCTTCGGGAAGCGCTTGTCCACGGATATCTCTTTCGCGCCATGGAGTCCAGTCTGATTCGGCGTTTTGCTACTGTCTGGGTATTGCCGAGCCGGCTGTACTTAGGAAAGCAGAGTTCTTGCGACTGTCCCAGATCAAGTATGCTGATCTGTCTGCACATATAACCGAAGCCAATAATGCCTTCATATATGGACCTCAATTCTATGACCTGAAGAATGTTTTGAGGTTCTTCCTGTCCCTGGAGCAAGCAGATGCTCCAGGCCTACACTTGCTTGAGACATATGGAGATGTTGCTGGTGCCCGCTCGAGCAAATAGATGAACAATGGGAAGACAGTGACAGTGACAGTGCTTGGACCTTGCAGCTTCCTGTATGAAGCTCCCTTTGGACAAGGCTTATTTAATTAAACTCTGGTTTAACAAGAAGACATATCAAAATTATCTGAAATCTTTTGAGTGTTTACTGGGCCTGAATTCAAATCTTGGAATAAGAGACCTAGCTGTACAATGTAAGCAATAAACCTGGCTTCAGAGATGCTACAGAGATATGAGCTGCGTCTTCCACAGACCCAGCAAGAAGACCTTGATTTATCCAGGCCTCTTTTCATTACCGCTGCTCTACTTTCAGCACGCAAAATTCTAAACTAAAAGTGGACAAACATAAAATGGTAGCCATATCTGGTGTTAAAAAGCCATATTCTATCAACTGTGTAAACAATTAGAGAAGATTGAGGAGCAAATTGACAGCCTGGAGAGTTACCTTCTCTACCTCAAAAGAAAAGGAAGACAGTGGTCAGCTTTCCAGTAAATGAAATTGAGAATGTAGTGGAGAAGCTTACTACATAAACCACAAGAAGATGAAGACGTGACACAGGACTATGAAGAGTGGAAAAAGAAAATTTTGGAAAATGCTTCCAAAGCAAAAAAGGCTACAGTTGAGTGATTTCAGCTTCCAGTAATTTCATGTTGCAATTACAGCGTGCCTGACACCTTAAGGAAGATGTAAAGGTTTTTGAAGTTTGAATGTTGGTTAGCAAAGATCCTCAAACTGTTGGTTTAATAGCAAAGGAGCCAGTTCTTGGGCAGAGTGCTAAGCAGGAAATTGACCCCTGATGCGAGCAACAAATTCATCAACCAGAGGGTCTTGTTGGTATTGCCCTCCAATAATATGGAATTGAGCCAATTTGCTTTTTGTTTTGTTTTAATCAAGATAGTCTTTTGTCTCATCCAGTATATAAAGGTCAGACTGAGTGGAGTTTTATAGGTTTTACTTAAGTTTTGTGTAAATTTCTTGATTTGAATTTTTACATAGTAGTACAGTAAATTTATTTGTTACATAAAATAAATGTTATCTTTATATGTCTTCAAATTGCACTTTGTTGTAAGTTTGCAGAAAAATGCAGTTGCCTGGTCTGTCCAATGCAGGGGCCAAAATAGTGTAGACCTTTAATTGTAGGTGTTGACTGAATAATGGTAGGTGCTAGGCATACCCTAAAAGACAAAATTATCCATCCTCCATGGAGAGGGTCATGTTGAGTGTAATTAGCCAGAAGGAAAAACATAAAGAATGACTGCATTTATTTGCATGATATAAATATATAGTATGAAACCAATATCCAAGGTCAGGCAAAACATGCATCAGGAGGTCTTATCAAAGGTGGAATCTACCACAAACATGTGGTAGTCAGAGGTTAGGTAAGACAGAGAAGGGAACAGTGTGCTAATTGTCAAGAGTGATAATACCAGAATATCCTGACACCCAACCTCAAACACATGATCATTTAATCTTTGATAAAGGTGCAATGAGTCTAAAATGGAGTAAGGGAAAGCCTCTTCAACAAGTGGTGTTGGGAAAACTGGGCAGCAACGTGTAAAAAATGAATTTGGACCTGTGTCTAACACCATGCACAAAAATCAGATCAAAATGGACTAAAGATCTCAATATCAGACTTGAATCCATAAAGTACATTGAAGAAAATATAGGAAAAACCCTCCACGACATTGAAGCTAAAGGCATCTTCAAAGGTGAAACATCACTAACAAAGCAACTAGAAGAAAAGATAAACATATGGGACTACATGAAACTGAAAAGCTTCTGCACCTCAAAAGAAACAGTGACTAAGATACAAAAGCAGTCCACAGAATGGGAAAGAATATTCACCCAATACCCATCTGATAAGGGGTTAATATCCAGGATATATCAGGCACTGGTAGAACTTTTACAAGAAGAAAACAAACAACCCCATCAAAAAAATGGGGACAAGAAATGAACAGAAACTTCAGCAAGGAAGAAATTCGAATGGCCAAAAAAAACATATGAAAAAATGCTCATCATCACTAATCATCAGAGAGATGCAAATCAAAAACAACAATGAGATACCACTTTACACCACAGAGACTGGCACATATTCAAAAGAGCAAGAACAACAAGTGCTGGCGTGGATGTGGGGAAAAGGGGACACTCATCCATTGTTGGTGGAATGCCGGCTGGTACAGCCTTTCTGAAAACAATATGGACTTTCCTCCAAAGACTAGGAAATTGAACTCCCATTTGACCCAGCCATACCACTCCTGGGAATCTACTCTGGGAAACCAAAAATACGCAGCGGAAACACCATCCCTACTTTTATGTTCATAGCAGCATTATTCACAATAGCCAGAATCTGGAAGCAACCAGAGTGCCCGAAAATCGATGACTGGATAAAGAAGCTTTGGTACATCTACACAATGGAATACTATGCAGCTGTTAGGAAAAATGAAGTTATAAAATTTGCCTATAAATGGATGGACATGGAGAAGATTATGTTGAGTGAAATTAGCCAGAAGGAGAGAGACAGATACAGAATGACTGCATTTATTTGCATGGCATAAATATATATGTACATATTATGATACCAATATCCAAGGTCAAGTGAAACATATATCAGGAGGTCTTGTCAAAGGTGGAGATTATCACAAACGTGTGGGAGTCAGGAGTTTAGGTAAGACAGAAAATGGAACAGGGGGCTAACAATAGTCGAGGGTACTAATGCCAACCTAGAACTGAGCATTAAATAGAGGCAAAAGGATACAAATGACAACCTTTTAATGTATGTTCTGTAATCCATAGTCTGGAAGGGAAGGAAAAGAGAAAGAGAGAGAAAGGGAAAGAAATAAAGAACCTGCCATGGAGCAGGGCTGGGGAAGGGGGAGGGAACCGGGGATGTTGGTGGTGGGAGATGGGCACTGGTGGAGGGACGGGTGCTGAAACACTGTATGACCAAAACCCAAACATGAACTTTTTTAATTGTATATCTTTTTTATTTGTATATCTCACGGTGGTATAATAAAAATACTTAAAAAAAAAAAAAAAAGTGATAATACCAGAGAGACTCACATACACGGGGCAGAGTTGCTACCGGCTGCTACCAGCTCATCAATAAATGCTCGAGATTAGAGGTGACTACAAGAGTATTCCACCCGCACGGCAGAGCCTGGCAAGCTACCCGTGTCGTATTTGATATGCCAAATACCAGTAACAATTATAGACCTCGATCCCATGACCTGCTGGAATGGTTTGAGGCTCTTTATGTTCCTGGAGCTAGCAGATGCCCTTGGGCTACACTAGTATGTGACAGGACATATGGAGATGCTACTGGTGCCCGCTCGAGCAAATCGATGATCAATGGGAAGACAAGTGATACAAGTGAAGTGAATGATGATGATGATGATGATGATGATAAAAGAACAGGAAAAGTCACCCTGCTAGAATATAATCAAACGATTAGAAAACTTCCCCTCTGGTGGAGAAATCACCCTTTGACCCAGAAGACAAGACAGGAACTAAGTTGCAATCAAGTGTTGAAACTCCTGCCGGGCTGGGGGTGGGGGCCGACGTCTGGCTTTGGGAGTACTTGTCCATGATACCCAGTGAAAGTCAGGGCTCAGACCTCTGACCCAGTATGAGGAATTTGGTGCTGCAGGGGGCTGGAAGGGCTTTCCTGCCAGGGGGAACAGCTTGAGCAGAAGCCCAGAGACCCAGGGAGAGAGGGGAAGGGGAAAGGTTGCCCCTGATGCTGGGAGGAGAAACAGAAGCCCAGGGGAGAGGGGACCAGCTGGGAAGGTGGTGGGTGCCAATGAGCTCTGAGCTCTGTCTTACAAGGAGCTGGGAAGCCACAAGGGGGCGTTGACTTCTGTCTGTCAAGGGGACAGCTCACTCTCTTCTACTTCTTGGGAGAAAATACTTGGTTTTGGCTAAAGCATTTTTGATCTTCCCAAACAATAAAGTACTCTCCAATGGTTTCTCCCAGGGCCCTAGAGGACCGAAGGGTGACACTGGTGTGCCTGGATTCCCGGGACTTAAAGGAGATCAGGTGAGAGGAAGAGCCATGACTGCAATAGGCTCGTGCTCTGGAACGGCTAACCTGCGACAGGGGTGAAAGTGACCCTTCCCTTTGCTTTATGCTTGAAGTAGAGTTCACCTGCCATAAAAATAAAAAATAAAAACCCATCCTACTCAATGACAACGTTCTGGGATTTTCAGTAGAGTCGTAAGATTGGACACAAATCACAACTACCACCTTCTGGAACGTTTTCTCAGAGCAGAATTCAGCTCTGTGCTCCCCCCAACTGTCCTCCTTTCTTAGAGTTTTGAGATTCATCCAGGGGGCAGGCCAGTGGCGGGGGTGGGGACATTGGTTTTCTTCCTACTTTGGAAAGGGGACTCAGGCACGCATGCTGGTGTCCCGTGAGCAGGGCGTGATCCGGCTGGCATGGGCTCCATGTTGGGGTGTGAGTTCTCTGCGGCAGCCTCTTTGCCAACACTTCAGTCCCAAGCCTTGGGCCCAGACATAAAGGCTCTTGAAGCACTTGTCAGATGAGAGATGTAACGCATGAATGCAGTGGTTGCTCCTAACTAGAAATTGGAATATTCTGTGGCTGTATGACACGCTGGGTCTGAAAAGTCTGCAGTAAACATGGGGCACTTCCAGGTACTCCTGGAGGGCTGGGCAGAAGGGTCTGACTTTGGCACCATGGGGGGTGGAGGGCCAATATCTTGGAATGCTTCTTTGCTTTCAGAAGTCTACAGAAACTCTTTCAGGGTAGGGACAAGGTAGCCGAAGCTTAGGAGAAGGCAGGTCAGGCGGGAGCAACTCGCCTTAAACACCATTGGCTCTGTGGCAAGGTCAAAAGGATGTTTCTGGAACGGATCCCCTGCCACCTTCACATCCGGGTCAGGCACCTGGGCAGCTGCTCCGCCGCGATAGCTAATGCGCTCTCTCGCTCTGCCTCTAACGCCTCTGTGCTTGCTGCTGCTTGCTGCTGCCCTGCAGGACTGGGCCTCTCTTCGCCAGCCGAGCGGTAAGATCCCAAGACCAGGGGGCACTGGGGCGGGAGAGAAGAGACTATTCTGCACGCTTTGGCTCTGCCACCTGGTGCTGCTGGCCCTGATCCTCTGCAAGCTCTAGATCATCCCCATGGGGACCAGCAGTGGTGTTTGGGGCCAAAACAACAGCGAGACCCTCCTCTCCCTGGCTTGTCTCCCCACCCCAGATGGTGGCCGGCTCTGTGGAGGGCAGCATGTGGGGAGGTGCTGGGTCTTTGCCACTCATCGTCCCCAGCAGCCCAAGGGACTCTGTGTAACAGTTGAGTGTTTGTGTGGGAAGCTGGAGCTTGGAGGCAAAGCTCCACACAGACATGGGAACTCGAGGACGCACCCCCCATTTGCCCGGTTGAGCAGGACCTTCCCTGTTCATGCCTTCGTTTCTTGCCCAGTTTTTGAAGTTTTGGTGTTGGAACAGGTCTCAAGTCAGGTTAGCCGGACAACCTGTGTCGGTTGTGTCAGGACCCTGTTTGAAAGCCAGAGAAGGCAAGGACCTAGCTGGGGGCTGGCTCGTGGGAGGCTGGGAGTGCCAATGGCGGTTTGGAAAGTTCAGGAGTGGCATTCAGAAGCCTAATGAACTCACTACTGGTGTGTGTGGGAGACCCTCAATCCGTCCCAAGAGGCTGTTGAAATATTCTAGCCAGAGGCTGTGTCAGAGCTGGTTGGAGGGTGGGGAAGAGACAGTTCGCATCTGGCAGCAGGATGGAGAGAGTTGGGAGCCCTGAAGAAAACACCCAACTTCACCTCTGGATTCTCCCAATTGTAGGGTGAGAAGGGCGAGCCAGGCGCCATCCTGACGGGGGACGTCCCACTGGAGAGGCTGAGGGGGAAAAGGTAAGGGTGTTCGAGGCCTGTACCCTAAGTGTCTGCCTGTACCCTAAGTGGTGAGCCTCTAAGTGGCAGCCCTTATCTCTCCTCTTTCCCATCCAGGGTGAGCCGGGGAGTGCATGGATCCCCCGGACCAATGGTGAGTCCCCTGGGCAGGCTTGGAAGCATTTCCCATACTGGCACACAGTTCAATTGTGACACGCAAACTGCAACAATGAAGAACGCAGCAGCAGATAGTGTGTGTGTGTGTGTGCGTAGTGTGTGTGTGTGTGTGTGTGCGTGTGTGCATGCTGTGTATGCATGAGTGTGTGTGTGTGTGTGTGTGTGTGTGTGTTTGAGGCCAAGCCAAAGGTATCTGGGTTAGAATCTTGGTGGTTGAGCGCAGTGTCTGTTTTCACTCTTGCAAAATGCACTGTGGCCTCTTAGTCGGACACCCTTCCCCTCCACACACTGCCTCCTGTCCACTGCCATCTTGCATATTCAAGGCCATGTTGCTGTCGACCAGCAGCACAGGTGGAGGTTGGGGAGTGGAAGCAAAGAGACCAGGGAAGACCATGAGCATCACTTCTAGCATGTTCCACTGATCGGAACTGAGAAAACAGGGCAGGCTGCAAAATGTGATTGAGTAGCATGTCCAGGAAGAAGAGATTTGGGGGAGGGGGTTAGCCCTTGCCATTACAGCACAGTTCTGGCTCAGGGACCCCTCAGAGGAACCCCACTCTCTCTTTGGGCTTCTGACACCTGATTCAGGATCGCTGCTCGTTGGCTCCAGTGAGCCCATGAATTCATGGTCTTCTTCAGGGCTTTCGTTTCCCACCTGGCTTAGGACTAGCCATGCTGGGTCTTCTTGCCTTCCGCAGCTGGGATCTGATTACTGGCAACAGGACAGTGTGGAGCCTCCTGGTTCTCTCTGAGAGAGCCAACCCCTGATTAGGATCTCTGAGTTTGGAACTTTTGGGAGAATTTGGGCCAGACCAAAGACTCTGGTGCTGAGGGATAGGTAGGAGCAAGGTAGAACCAAATTAAGGTTATCAGGGAGGGCAGACACCCAGGTTCCTTATTGGCCCGGCCCCTGGCACTCTGGCTGCTGAGGACAGAGCACCTGAGTGCTCTTCCACTGGCCCTGGTGGTCTCAGGAGGGCGGGAGCAGAGACTGTGGTGGCAGAGCTTAGTGGGGTGCGGCAGGGCAGGAGATGGGCTAACCCTGCTGCTGGGAGTGGAACATGCGCTTATCTTCTGTTTGTTTTCTGGAACATTCTCTAATCTCCTGTTTGTTTGCCTCTAGGGGCCCAAAGGACCACCAGGACACAAAGGAGAATTTGGCCTCCCCGGACGCCCTGTAGGTGTGGGGGGTCCCTGAGAGGAGGGGAGAGGAGACAGGGGTATGCTTGGCTGAGACCTGTGGGCGTGGCTTGCTAAAGCATCTGTGTCTTTCAGGGTCGCCCAGGACTGAATGGCCTCAAAGGAACCAAAGGAGATCGAGGGATCATGATGCAGGTGTGTGGCCAGTGCTTTGCAGACTGTGGGCCTGTGGGCAGTCATGCCTGTGGGCCACCACACCTGTGGGGGTCACATCTATGAGAGGTGTCACCTGTCGAAGGTCACATCTATGAGAGGTCACACCCATGAGAGGTTACACCTGTGGAAAGTCACATCTGTGGGACATTGCATCTATGAGAAGTCACGCCTATGGGTGGCTATACCTGTGGGAGGTTACATCTGTGAGAAGTCACACCTGCAGTGGCCCTAAGCTGCTGCAGACCAACCACGGGATAACACTGAGTCCCTGACGCCTGGCCCTGCTGTGTTCCAGGCTCTGTGCCCTGCCTTTGACCTGGCTCTGCCATCCAATGCCAGTCTCGCAGTTACTTTTGCATTTTTTGAGGCTTCCTCCCAGGCACCATTTCACCTAAGACCCTACCCCCACCTCCAGTGCCATCCCCCACCCGGCCCCTGGATGGAGAGGCCTGAAATTCATTGGCACTGCCGGGCCGGAGCTCCTCTCAGGGAGCTAGAATCTGGTCTGCTCTAGGTTGCTGTGTGTCCTGGAGCCGGCCACGTCCCTCTCTGGAAGTGGGAAAACACCCGCTCTCTGTGTGTGCAGGGCTGCGGTGAGGACAGGTCACGGAGGTGGCTCTCATGTGGAGAGGACTGCTGGTTTGGGAGGACCTGCCTTTCTCTGTGTGTCCCAGATCCCAGGAAAGAGTCTTGTAACTCTCTGTGCATTATCATACCCCGGAATTCAGGGACCCCTTTTCTTATTTCCCTCCAGGGTCCTCCAGGCTTACCTGGTCCTCCAGGCCCCCCTGGGCCTCCTGGTGCTGTGGTTAACATCAAAGGAGTAAGTGTGGGCAGGGGGATGTCCTGGGAGCAGGAGGTGGCCCCAGATGGGCCTGACCTGTACCCCCTGTTCTTCACACAGGCCGTCTTCCCCATCCCGGCGCGGCCGCACTGCAAGCCACCTGTGAGTAGCCCCGCCCGCCCCTGAGAGCAGCTGAGGCCAGCCTTGGGGGTCCCTTCTGCTCATCAGTGACTGCTTTCCTGCCTCCTGTCCCCTATGCATGAGGTTCTAGAATCTTCTAGAGCCTTCTGTGGTACTGGAGTGTACCAGCCCTAAGGGTGCACTGTACTCGCGTGTGGCTCTAGCACCATCAGAGTTGGGTCTTTGGTCCCTGTCACCACATCAACCTCCTGCATGGAACTGAATAACATAGGGAAAAGGAAAGACTCCTATAAAGATGCAGAGGAGAAACAAAGGGAAGCCATTCTTACAGGCTCTGAACACTGGGGCCTGAACTCTCTGAGTGTGTGCTGGGCTTTCCTGCACACGCCTGCCCTGAGGGGCAAGTAGACAGTGCCTACCTAGCAACAGGGAAGCCAGCACCTCACTCCTTCCTGACTTGTGCAAGGCCATGGAAGATGGGCAGATGCCACTGGGAGTGTAATCCAGGGCTCCCAATCACCCTAGACCAAATATAGCATGTGGCCCCAAAGGGTCAGGCCCGAGTTGGTCCCCTAGCTGGATAGGGGCACGGTCCCCCTAAGTCCCTCAGATTCAGAGAGTCTTGGTTCTGTGGTGAAAGGTGGAAGGATGGGCCTTTCCTGGGCAGGGCTGTTTTTCCTGGTGCTGTCAATCACAGTCATTCAGTCAACAAATGTGCTCTACTTGGTTTCCAGGACAATGGGGCGGGTGAGGTCTCTGCTCTCAGAAACTTACAAATGGCACCTGAGAACCCTGGATGTGGGCTTATCATCGGCGTTTGTTCAGGGTGGCGAGGCTCAGGGAGAGACTCTGTGGAGGCACAGTTTTGTGTCTTCAAGTTTGGGGCTTCCCTTCTGCAGAGTTGCTGGTCTCTGTCTCCCCCACACAAACTATGCAAGTCCCCAGTAAGTCCTGGCATGTTTGGGTACAAAGAACTTTGGGCACTTGGAGCTTTGGGGGCCTCTCACGCCAAAGGAGTCTGAAATCCAGCCACTGCCCCTTCCTCCGTCCCACAGCCCAGGTGGAAGACACCATCTGACCCTGTTTCTCTCTCTCCAGGTGATCCCCAACCATTCTGAGAACGCAGAGCTCATCACATTCCATGGTAGGCAGCCCCTTCTCCCCTGGGTGTCTCAGGGAGGTTGGGATCCTTGTGCTCTGCAGAAGATGGTTTCCATTTGCCAGGTGCAGGGCCCATACTCGTGAGTCGGAAGTTGGGTCTGTGCATGGCTGTGACTTTGCCATCCACCTTCTGCTCTGCACCTCACAGCCACACCTCTCTGTTGGCCGGGAATATGCCGCTTGTTCATCTGTGCGTCATTTTGTCTGTGCGTGGAGCCCGCCTCCCTGCTGGGAGATGCTGTTCCGTGCACAGGAGGCTGGGACACAAATCCTACCTCTCTGGCCCTCAGACTCCATTAGGTGCAAGTAGCTAAAATATCAGCGTGGCGCCGCACCGATTGCTCACACAGAGAGAAGCTGTGGGAGCTTGAGGCCTTTGCTCCTAAGTGTTCTTGGCGGGGCAGCCTCAGCTTCTGCCAGGAATGAGACAGAACTGCAGAGACTCAGCCAGGCCGCCCGAGGTGTGAGACCCACAGTCCCTCTGCGTGTGCTGGCAGAAGGCACCTCTCCAGGACATAGGGCGGGCATGCAGGGCCAGGTCCTGCAGCCAGCAGTGAGCCTCACTCTGACCATCTCCACGCACCCCAGCATGCCCTTTGCCCCCTGCACCTCTGCTTGCCAAGTGTGGTTTCCCCACGACACTCTTCCCAGGCACTTTTGATTGTGGAGCCTCTCTGTGGCAGGCTGGGGCGGGGGGGAGGGGCTGGGCTTGCTTTCTCCTTTCCTGGGCTCCCTCTGGGAGGGTTGGGGGGACGGACCTCTCTGTCCTCAGCGGGTCCTTCTCCCAACTGGTCAGGGAGGGGTGAGTGTGTGTTTTGTGAGTGTGTGTATGTGTGCATGTTTGTATGAGTGTGTTTTTTGTGAGTGTGTGTATGTGTATATGTGTGTTTTGTAAGTGTGTGAGTATATGCATATGTGAGTGTAAATGTGTGTGAGGGTGTGTGACTGTGGGTGAGTTTTGTGAGTGTGTATGTGTGTATATGAGACTGCGATTGTGTCTCTGTGTTGTGAATGTATGTGTGTATGAGTGTGTGTATGTGAGTATGTGTGAGTATGTGTATATGTATGTGTGTGCACACTCGCACATGCAGTTAGCACACTCCCAGCTGCAGAAGTGACCACTGAGCCCCTACAGTGCAGATGCCTCTGGGGGTCCCTCTTCCCTTCAAGTCCCCTGCTGGCACATGGTGGGCATCCATCCTGCCCATGGCCACCTGCCGTGCACATCTCTCCTGGGAGACCGAAGTTCTCAGGACTGGGGAGCAGGTCTGCCCCCTCTGCCCCTGCCCATCATTTCACAAAGACTTTTAGAGTCCAGCCCACTGTGCTCGCGGCACTCAGTGTGAAACCTGTCCCAGAACCGGATCATATGGATCAGGGTGGGGAGATGCTCACAGGGCTGGAACATATGTCTTCCAGGTGGAATCATTTCTGTCCCTGACACCACATGGTTCCCTGAGTACCCCTGGCCCAAACAGCACCAAGCACTGAACCTTCAGGCCTGCACCCAGGCACCCCTCACCACCCGCCACACACACCTTGGATACTAATCAGGAGACCCCACAAGTTGATGCATTTAAACTGATTGTAATCTAGAGGGCAAAGGGGGTTGATAACATGTGTTTGGCGGCAGGTGTTAAAGGAGAAAAAGGATCCTGGGGTCTTCCTGGCTCTAAAGGCGAAAAAGGCGAACAGGGGGCCCAAGGACCACCAGGTATTTCACCTCCACGTTGATGTTTTGTGTTTGAGTTTTCTTTTTTTGGAAACATATGAGCCAGGAACTGAGACTAAGAACGTGGCTACCATGGCTTGTTGAGGCAGACCTAGTCCCGGGCACTGAGCGCCCCAGATGGATCATTAAGAGACACCAGATAGTCCCATCATTCATGCAGAGAGGGGATGCAACCAAGACTCCTCACTGTTGGGGGGTATTCGGGGCCCAAACCCACGGCTCACTCTGATGTCTCAATATGGAGCCCCTTGTACTGAGCAAACATCACTGGAGCCAGTGGGAGACTTTGCTACTAAACGTCTGAGACTGTGATTGTGAATTTCATGGCACTTTATTTCTCCAGGACCTCCCATTGATCCAGTTTACCTCAGCCACGTCCTCAACAGCTTGAAGGTACACGTTTCCCCTCTAAGCATTGGTCGCATGTTGGCAAGCTTTTGGGTGCCTTTGTCCTCCTCTTCCTGAATGTTCTCTGCTCTTAGGGGAGAATGGAGACAGGGGCATCAAAGGAGAGAAGGGGGATTCCTACAGCGACTTCTTTATGTCTGGGCCGCCAGGCCTGCCAGGATATCCGGGCTCGGCTGTGAGTACTGAGCCTCACCCTGTCACCTTCCTCCTTGAGTCACAGCTTTCCCGGAAGCCCCCTGTAGGACTGGGCAGTTGGAGCAAGTGTTGGTGTCCGCAGCCCATGCTGGAGTCAGGGATAAGCACCTGACGACTGTCCCTTAGCCGTGTTCACTGCTAGGGCATGTGGCCCAGAGGAAGGGAATGGGTTCAGGCAGTGTCCAGCTAACAGAGCTCTTCGTATTATATGGTGTCCTTGGTGGGACCCTGGCTCACTCAGCACAGAAGCAGTGACCGTGGGCGCAGTGAAGGCAGAGCAGGAGGTGAAGGAGATGTCTTTAAAGGGGCAAGTGGATGCTTCTGAAATTTTTGCATGAGAAGATGCCCTTAGACAAGCCTGGTCTTCTTCAGATGAGGAGTTTTCTCCAGGCCACAAAAGAGAAAATAGGGTTTCACCTCCCAGATGATGGTCAGATCATTGACTCTCACAGACCAGCCAGGAGCAAACTCGGCTCCTAGAGTTCACGCCAGTATTCAGCCCCCAAAGCGAGGAGCCACATAGTTTTCTACTTCCCACTCTGTGAGTCAACTGCTGCAAGGCTCTGGGCAAGCCCCCTCCTCTCTAGGACTCAGTTTCCTCATCTGTGTAAGTGAAAAGTCTTGGCCCTTCTGACCCAGGCCCGCTGGGCTCTGCCTAGCACCCCTGCGGCACATGTCGGCCTGCTTTCCTGAGTGTGCTCAGGACATCTTGTGAGGACAGCTGGGTGTGCCTAACTGACTTTCCCCATCAGGGGAAGGGATGGAGTTGCAGTAACTCTCTCTCTCTGTCTCTCTCTCTCTGTCTGTCTCTCTCTCTGTCTCTCTCTCTCTCTTCTTTTCTCTCTCTCTCCTCTATGCTTGTCTTGACAGGGCCAGAAAGGGGAGACAATCATTGGACCCCAGGGACCCCCCAGGGGCTCCAGGCCTACCTGGACCACCTGGCTTTGGAAGACCTGGTATCCCCGGACCCCAGGACCCCCCAGGGCCCCCTGGTCCTCCAGCCATCCTGGGAGCAGGTGAGTCCTGTGGTTAGTGCCCTTGCCTTTGTGCTCATGGACACCGTGTCTGGTAACAGGTCAGAGATTCATGTCCATAGGCACTGTGTTTCCTGTCTGTCTTTAAGCTGAGATCCGATTCACAGGCTGTACAGTTCCCCCATTTGAATTGTACCATTCAGTTTTGGTTTTGTTTTAAAATCTATCTCAAGGTTATACAGCCATGGCCATGATTCTGATTCCAGAACATTCCTGTCACCACCAAAAGAAACCCTGTACCACCCTGCGGTCACTTCCCGTCCCCCAGCCACTGATCACACACTCTCTGTCTCTGTGGAGTTTCCTCTCCTGAAGCTTCCGCATAACAGAATCACATGGCACGGCCTCTTGAACCCTGACTTGTCTCGGCAGAGTCTTTGGAAACTCTGCCCCTGTTGTGGCGTCTGTCATCTCACCCTCCCTTTCTGTGACTGTTGTAAGAGGGTCGCATGCTTTATTATTCTGTCAGCAGCTGGTAGACGTTTGGGGTGTTGCCATTTGGGGGCTACTGTGAATATTTCTGTGCTAAATGTTTTGAGTTTTATGAAAACCCGTATTTTCTGTTTCCTTGGGTTTATGCCCATGAGAGAAATTGCTGTCATCCATAGAATTCCTCTGTACATTACTTTGGGGGCAACTCCTGACTTTTCCAGAGTGTTGGCAACCTTTGGCTCCAGCAGTGAAGAGAGTTCCGGTTTCTCCTTGTCTTCAGTAGCACTTACCGTTTTACCTTGTTCATCCTAACTCCGCACGCTGGGCCCTGTGAAGGGCTATCTCTGGTGGCTTTGTGGATTTCCTCCAGGATAATAAACAGAAGAGTCTTGCTGGCGGGACCAGTGCAGGGGGAAGCTCCATGGTTGCTTTGTTGGACTAGGACCTGAGGAACTCAGGCACCAGTGTGAACTCTAGCTCTCTGTGAGGAAATCTCTTCACCCTTGGGTTTCACCGTTCCTCAACTGAAAAAGGGTGACAGGAAGGAACAATCTCCTTCTAGTGAACATTTACCAAGTGTCAGCCACACTCCTGGTACCTTTACTACCTTAGTTTATTACACTCTTATATAGTCCTTCAAGGAAATGATTCATCGCCCTTGTTTGCAGTTGAGATAAGTATGATCCAGAGACGTTTAGGAACCTCTCCAAGGTCACAGAGCTAATAAATGGGACTCACAGAAGTAAGGCCCCAGTCAGTAGTTCCAAAGCCTCTGCCTTTCCTCTGGTGCCCACCCTGGAAAATAAGAGTAGCAGCAGTCACAGTGTGAGGCTTTTCCTCTGTGGAGAAGCCTGTGTTCTCTCTCTCTCTCTCTCTCTCTCTCTCTCTCTCTCTCTCTCTCTCTCTCTCTCTCTTTCTCTCCCTCTCTCCCCCTCCCTCCCTCCCTCCCTTTTACCTCCCTTCTCACATTTTTTCTGAATTTTTAAAAAATAAAACTGCTTTGCTTCATACATACACACACTCACACACACACACAAAGCCAGTTTTTTCATCTATGACACACAGTATTTTTTCTTGTAGTGGGGGGTTTTGGGTCACAGGGCTTACTCCTGCTTTCTCAGGGATCACTTCTGGCTGGTCTTGGGGACCATATACTATACCAGGGATTGAACCTGGAGAAAGGAGGAGACAATGTATGGCTTCTTCCCCTCTGTGCTATCTCTCCAACTAGTGCTAAAGACATTCCTATGTGCAAAATTGATGATGATGGTGTGACTGCATCATTCTTCGTTGGTATGAGCCTCACTCAGGACAGTGGGAGAGCACCTGGGAAGAGCTGATGCCAGGGCATCGGGAGAATCTTCTAGAGGGGTTGGCATTGGGGCTAGGACTGTGGCTTTGACTTCATCTTGGCTCTTGGGTTTTCGAATGACAAGAATAAAACTCAGCCTAGAACATGCTGAATGGATCGGCTGTGAAAGAGGATCAAGTCATCAGTTTGCACAGAGGCTGACTTCTACGTGGACCTCGTGGACATCCTGACACGGGACTCACCCCGCGTGGCTTCCCTGCACATCTCTGTCAGCTACTTCTTGGCTTCGGTTACCGGTGCTTCTTCATTGCACATCTCACCCTCCAAGTGCTGTCAATGGAGAAGGACAGGAAGGACGGCAGCCAGTGACGTGAAGCCTCCACCATCAGCCGGAAATCTTGGCCTTCTAGGTTCGAGCTGACAGAGTCCTGGGAGGCTGAAAGTTCAGAGGGCGGGGCCGGAGCGATAGCCCAGCAGGTAGGGCATTTGCCTTGCACACGGCCGCCTGTGCCTGCCGGGTTCGATCCCCGGCATCCCATATGGTCCCCAAGCACCGCCAGGAGGAATTCCTGAGTGCAGAGCCAGGAGTAACCCCTGAGTGTCGCGGGTGTGACCCAAAAAAAAAAAAAAAGAAAGTTCAGAGGGCGCCTTCTCTTTGGCCTGTCTTGGACCCCACCTGGCTCTCACCGTGGGAAGTTGGATTACATGGGAACATGGTACCTCTCTCAGGAATCCTGTCAAAGCAAAGGAGAAGAGTTCGGGAGAAGATGACAATACTAGTACAGCAAAGAGTGGAGGTGCTGGATGAATCAGAACCTGACGTGTCCACCTAACCTTGAGGAAGAAATAGGATTTGGAGAAAGAAGGAGGAGACGATGTATGGGGAGACTGTCAGGCTACAGCAAGCCTATTGTCCAAAAGAGCCAGCTCTAGGGCCCTATCATGCCTTGTCCGACTGAATAAAAATCGCCCTTCACATTATGTAGGCAATTACGTTTACAAGATGCCATCTTATCCGTTATCCCTTCTGATCTTCATAGTAGCCCTGGGAGGGAGATGAGACGGATATTACCGTAAAACTCATTTCATGGATGAAGACACTGACGCTCAGAGAGGCAAAGCTTCTTGCTGAAGGTCACAGGCACTAATCAGAGGATGGCAGGGGTCCACGTGGAGTCTGCACTTAGTGACATTATGACCCGTCATGGACTTAGAACTGCAGGCTTACTTGCCACCGCCCTCAACATCTCATAAGTAATTTTGCTGGAATTCCTGAAAACATCCTCCCTCTGCTGAAAGTGTTGCAGACTTGGTGAGGACGGGTTATAGCGCTTTAGAAAGGGAGAAGAAAGCAAAAGATTAGGCGCCATAATTCTCCTATATGTTCACCTAAAGTAGCAGCTTTTGATTTAGGGGATCCTATTTCTTCCTCAAGGTTTGAAGATTCAAGGGATTTGCCATCCTGCTAACATTTTATGTAGGATTTTTTCAGGAAAATTTTTCTAGCAAAGAGGGCAGTAACCTTGTTTGATAGGGGGTGTGTTGAAGGATCTGATCATTATTTTTTTATTTAATTGCATTGAGGTAGCATTAGTTTACAAGACTAGAATGCTTCTGTGTTTTAATGGTATGGTGGTACCTGCCATACCCATTGGCAAATTAACAATATTTCCCCACCAGTCCACTGGATTCTTTACCTCACCCCCTACTTCTCCCCACCTTGGACACCTCAGTTTTGTGGTCAGAATGCAAGGGTTTGTTTTCCTTGGACGTAGTCTGCTTCCTTGTTTGTTAGTTTCTCTTTTCCTTTTTCTTTTTTTGGATTTTGGGTCGTACCTGGCAGTTCAGTGCTTTCTCCTGGATCTGCACTCAGGGATCACTGTGGTTGTCTTGCAAGATCACATGGGATGCCAGGAAACAAACCCTGGTTCTCTGCATTTGAGACAAATGCCTTATCCTCTATACTATTACTCCAGCCCAATGTTTGGTTTCTTTTTAAAAAATATTTATTATATCACTGTGAGATAGACCAGAATAAAGCTGTTCATGATTGGGTTTCAGTCATACAATGTTCCAGCACTTCGTCTCTCCACCAGTGCATATTTCCTACCATCAGTGTCCCCCATATTCCCTCCTGATTGTGTTTTTTTTTGATACCAGATATGAGTAAGATCATTTGAGTGGTATTTGTCCTTCTCTTCCTTATATAGTTCCCTCTAGTTTTGTCCATGTTGAAAAAAGAAAAAGCAAGATTCTATCTTTTACTATAGCTAAGTAGTCTTCCATTATTTGTATATTTGCCATGACTCCTTCTATCCACTCATCTTCCTTTGGTAATTTGTGTTGATTCCATGTGTTGTCTTTGGTAGACAGTGCTGCAGTGAGTATAAGTATGTATACATCTTTTCAGATTCATATTTTTTGTGTTTTTGATTTGGATTCACACCTAGGAGCGGAATGGCTAGATCAGATAGTAAGTCTAGTTTTGATTTTTTGAGAAGTCTCCAAACTGTTTTCCATAGAGTTTGGGCCAACCTACATTCCAACCCATAGTACATGATGGTTCCCTTTTCTCTACATGCACTCCAGCACTTGTTATTTCTGTTTTTTTTTAATGTAAGCCATTCGCACAAATATAAAGTGATATGTCATTGTCATTTTGAGGTTTGCATCTTCCTAATAATAAAAGATAATGAGTCAGTTGTTTCCACATGCCTAGTGAACATCTTTATGGCTTCATTGGTGAAGCATCAGCTCAGCTTTTCCCATTTTTATGGGAGCAAGGGGAGTGGGGAGCTCCCATCCAGTGCTCAGGAGGCCCAGGCGTTCTTGGTCCACAGGGCCAGTAATTCAGTATGATAGCCTCAGGATAGAGTGGTGATCCTTGAGGAGCCAGATGACATCAAATCTGTCTAAAAGCAAGGCACGTGCCTTAACCCTTGTACTATATCTCAAGCCCCTCTCCTTGTTGCTTCTTGTTTCGGTTTTAAGATCATGCCCATCAGTGCTCAGGAGCTATTCCTGACACTATGTTCAGGAATGACCCCAATGGTGCTGGGGGGTCATAATCCATGCTGAGATTGAACTGGGGTGGACCACATGGGAGCAAGCATCATACCTCCAGTACTGTCTCTCTGGCTCCAGGCCTTTCCTCATTTGGCTAATTTTTAATTTTTCCACTCTATTTAAATGCTGTGGTTTACATTGTTATTCATGACCATTTGTTACAGCATTTACTATTCCAACACCAATCCCACCACCACTGTCACCTTCCCTCTACCATTTTCTCCATTTCCCATTACCCCTCAAGCCTGCTCCTGTAGCAGGCCCACAATAATTTATTTTATATTGCTTATTACCACTAACTGGCTAATGGAAGGATTAAAAATACTCTGTAAAAGAAAATTTGTGAAAATTCTTGTATCTCACCATGGGGACATTAAGTCCTCGTCTGAGAGTTTACTAATCTGTTGTTGCTAGTTATGCCTTCTGTATTAATGTTTCTGTTTGCTGAACTTAGTTGTTTTTTATATTACATTCCCATTCAATCTGGTGTAGTATTGTAGAGTTTGGAATTGTCGCATTTACGCATCTGCAATGTAAAATATTGTAAGAAATGTAAGAAAATCCAGAATATTTCACTGGGCAGTGAGCTTGCAGTAAGGCAGTGGCAGTGTGGGGCATGGATGTGGCTGCCAGGGCCTTCGGAAGTCTGGTGAGGAATGGGGAGGCCACCCATTCCGACTCCAAGGAGGCCTGGAGATTTCAGCCCCCAAATGTCCCGTGTACCTGAAATTTTTGGCAGGTTGGTATCTCCCTGGAGCTTACTTGTAAGACAGCGGGGTCCCGCCAGAGGCATGGTGGCAGTTGTTGAGGTGTGAGTGTGGCTGCCTGGGCTTTGACAGGGCAGGAACTTGGTGCTCCCTGCTCCTGAGATCTCCCCAAAAATCTCAGCTGGAACTGGTATCACTTGATCACTTGACATCCCGTTATTCGTCGATTTGCTCGAGCAGGTGCCAGTAACATTTCCATTTGACCCTATCACGTGCCAGTGTAGCCCAATGGCATCTGGTTGCTTCAGGAATACAAAGAGCCTCAAACCGTTCGCTCAGGGTCTTGACGAAGAAGTCAGACCATCTTGTAGGTGGGCGGCCACGTGATCTTTTGACATCCCGTGAGATCGAGTCGGTAATGGCTCTAGTCCAGCGGTCATCTCCAAATCGCATTACATGTCCAGCCCATCTGATTTTTGATGCCTTGGCAACGAGACAGCGGCCCTGACTCTGGAACAGTGACAGAAGTTGGAACTCCGGATTCCTTCTTTCACTTGAGTGAGGCGTGATATTCCAAGCATAGCTCTTTCGATTCCTCTTTGGGAGACCCGAATAGCATTCTCATCCTGCTTTTGTAGGGCCCAGGTCTCTGAGGCGTATGGTAATGCAGAGAGAACAGTGGAGTTGAAGAGATGTATATACCAGTTCTTGGAACTGGTATATCCAAGAAATTTTGCAGCTAGTTGATCTCTTTCAAGATTTAATTGAAATCAGCACTCTGGAGCAGGGCCAGTAGATCACATGGCGGCAGCAGAGAGGCGTGGGTGCGGCTCTCTCCTCATTTTTTAATGGGGTTCCCTCTTGTTGTGTTTCATGACTTCTTTATATATCTTGGCGATTAGCCTTTGTCAGATTTATGATGTGTAAATATTTTCTCTTATTCAGAAAAAAAATAATTTTTTTAGTGATAGTTTCTTTCACTGTATAGAAGTTTTTTTTTAGGTTGGTGAACCTTAATCTGATAGACAGACAGTATTAGTCTGTTCTTTTTGTTGTTACGGTGGGGACGGTGGTGGTAGAGGAGACAGAATCACAGCCTCATGCAGACAAGGCAGGTGCCCGACAATAGAGCCACAGGCCTGAGGCCTTCATCTCGTTTGAAAGACACTGTGACTCTTTACAAGCTAAAAAACTCCTAATGCAAATCCCATTCCTGGTTTGCATTTCCCTCCGTTCTTGCCAAGCCCAGTGAAAGGAAATGCCTGCTTACATTTCACAGATGAGGAAGCAGGGATTCTGAGAACTTTATTTTCTCCAAGATCACAAGAGCTGGGAACTGGCCACTGAAGGCCCAAGTCCCCATCTCCTGACCTCCTGGGCTCTGTCTCAGCACCACCTCAAGCTCTCTGCAGCCTCGCGTCCTCTTCTTCTTTCTGAGCCTTTTCCATCGGCTCAGTCATCCGTCACCTCACTTTCTGTACTTCTGCTTCTCGCTGAGTGAAGTAAGGCTGGTGCAAAATGACAGAAAACCCAACTCAAACTGATTTTTCCACATGGCAGAAACCACAGATAATCCTCTCCTGATGAGACTGGAAAGTTCCGAGGCCTGGCTACAACCATGGCTGCAACAGAGGCTCTCAGTTCTTCCCCCAGCCCATCCCGGTGTGTGTCACGCCCTGGTCACAGGGCTCCAGAGATGCACCAGCCAAGATGCACTGCTGTCTGAGGCTCTTGTCGGGACTTGCGTACACCCCTCTTTTCCCAGGTGACCAGCCTTCTCCGAAGGCCTCCTCCAGTGCTTGTTGTTGGGGTGACTTCTCTTCTCTTCTTTGTCTTAGCTGTGGCTCTTCCGGGCCCACCTGGCCCTCCTGGACAGCCAGGACTACCCGGATCCCGGAACTTGGTGAGTCTGGCCCACAATGTACATTCTTCCTCTCGAACTATGAGGGCTTCCAGCCCTTCCATGTTGGAATTAAGCCTCCAGGACACTACTAGGATTGGTGGATATTTCAATGACTTAAATAAAATGATATAGAACACAAAATAATGTATGACTTATCTCCCCCACCCCCCCCCCCTGATTGATGATTTGATAAGAACCAGCAGTATCACAGATATCAGAGCCAGTAAGAACTAAGCATAGGACATCAGACTTGGACGTCAGAAAACATAAGCATGAGGTATAAAAAATCTCAGCAGCTCCTGTGCTGGTCAGGTTTAGCATGAGGAAATCTGTGGGCTCCATTCTGCCTGAGCAGCTTGCTCGTACTCTAAGTACATTCCAGATCCCTGGAGCCCAGGGTTCAGCACTCCACAAGACAATGGACAAATCCCACATAGGAATGTCAGGATTCCTAGGAATGCCACTTTGGTCTTTGCTAGGCTTTAGTGAGGTGGAATTTGGTGGCCAAATAAAAGACCTACCCTGAAGATGATGGGATTAACTACCTTGGTGGAGGCTGAAGCCATTCTGATGCATAAAGTCATTTCTTCCAAGGCTAGGAGGAAAATGAATTTTTAAAATAACCTTTCTCAGATGAAATGAAAAAATCAAAGCCTCCCTGGCTGATACTTCTTTGAGATATGATGTTTTATTGATAGATTCTTTTGCAGTTTTTAGATCTGTTCCTGGGTATGCCAAAATTGCTATCTAATTTTTGGCAGTGCCTTAGATAGAGAGATTACACACCTCCGTGTGTACCATGTGTTTACTATTGTAACAACTCAGCTAGGCAAAAATAAATAAATAAAAAGGTACAAGACCCACACAGAGTTGCTCACTGGCTTCCATTCATGTAAACAAACATGGCCCCCTTCCAGGAAACAGCGTGGGATCACCCATTGGTGGTGGCAGCATCAGAAAGATTTAAATGACAGAAAACCTCCCACTAATTTTGTCAGTTCCCAAACCTAGAGATAATTTTTCTCACAGTTGCTGACCGTCTTGGATGCCACAGATTATCTTCCTTGCTTTTATCTGAGCGCTGCATTTAGAGTCATGTTTGCTGTAACTCAGAGATGGGTTCTACCACAGAAGAATTGTGGGTCAGTGTGGTTCTGATGCTGGTGGACAGTGGCACCCTCAGCCCTGTTGTGGAGTAGGAGAGAGCTCCTACTTGGTGCTATAGAGAGGTAGCTTCAGGGTGAGCCCTCCCTAACCCAGTCTGCGGACCTCAACTAATGTGGCAGGTGACAGCCTTCAGTACCATGGATGACATGCTGCGGAACGCACATTTGGTGATAGAAGGGACCTTCATCTACTTGAGGGACAGCATGGAGTTTTTCATCCGAGTCCGAGATGGTTGGAAAAAGCTACAGGTAATTCTGAAACTTCCCTTAACAAAACAGCTTCCTTAGCCTTTGAAAAACAGTTGCTCTACTCCTGCAAATGTCTTTTTTTTTCTGTTTTGGAAATAAGTGAACCATTCCTACTGGGTGCTTCATTTTCAATGTCCTCTTTTCCTTAAAGCTGGGAGAGCTGATCCCCATCCCCGCTGACAGCCTGCCACCCCGGCGTTCTCCAGCCACGTGAGTCATCTCCCTGCCTTACTGCTCTCTCCTTCACTCATCAGCATGGACTCAGTCCCTCTAGGCATCCCCCGCTAACCTCTCCAAACTTTGCATGGCCAGCTGGGCCCAGTCTAGTGTCTAAAGGAAGCCCAGAGTTTAGCAAGTGCCAACAGAATGTGCAGGATGGAGGGAGAACAGGAACCGGCGACTGCTCCTGTATCATCGCTAAACCCTCTTGGGGACGGGCTTCCCCCTCATGTGACCTGTTTACTCATGTGTGAAATCATTGCTTGGCAGAAACCAAGCATGGGGAAGATCCAGCTTCTAGGCCATGTTGTGTAAGACCATATCCTGTGGTCTGGCCCTAAACCATGATGGGAGAGATCAGGATGTTTCCATGGCCAGCCGCCCATGGCCAGCCTACCTGTAGTGAGTGGCCTTAGAGCAGTGCTGTAATATCAAAGTGGCCCTTGGCACAAAAAAGTTTCCCCATCCCTGCTTCGTAGGTCTAGAAGATTCTTTCCTTTTAAGTACTCTGAGAGTTCTTTGCCCACTTATCCAGTCCCTATTTTAGGATGGCAGCTACCTTCTGCGCCAGGTGCAGTCACCTCCAGGGTGCAGATGAGGAAACTGAGGTTCTGAAGAGGCAGCTGCCCTGGGCAGTGAAGGGGCTGATGGCTTGCTTGGTTCTGAATGTATTCTAGATGATGACGCAGTTAAACACACACAGAGAGACACAGACACACACAGATACACACAGACACACAGACACACACACAGACATGCACACAGATACACATAGAAACACACAGACACACACACAGACACACAGAGACACAAACACATACAGATACACACAACACACACAGACACACACAGAGACACGGACACACAGAGACACAAACACACAGACACACACAGACACACACAACACACAGAGACACAGACACACAAAGATACAAACACACAGACACAGACAGACACACAGACACAGACAGACACAGACAGACATACAGACAGACAGACACACACACACACACACACACACACACACACACACACACACCATCCCTTCTGGGGCACAGTTTATCATTTGAGTGAGGCATGGCCCCAAGATCCAGGCAGACTGTCTGAGGATTCCTCCTGCAGCACTGTGCTCTGGGCTCTGTTGGAGGACCGCTCAGAGGCAAATTCACAACTGCTTGTTCCTCTTTTCCCTTCAGCAGCCGCATCACGCTCAGCCTCCTCAGCTGTCTGTCTTAAGCGCCAATTACGTGAGGCCGTCGGTAAGTCCAAACGCCTTCGCTGTGCTAATCCTGACCGCGTGTCTGCCTGTGCGGGGCCTCAGCTTGGGGACAGTTCCCATAGCCCGAGACCGTGTAGCCTCGAGCAGGGCTGCTTCAGCTTTTCCCCTGGCAACACTTCCGTCACCAGAGAAAACACAACCCAAGTGAGCACTGCCAGAAACACTCTGGATTCAAGACATGGTGGATTTTGAACTCATTTCTGGCAGTGGTGTGTTCAGAAACCTTTTCCTGTTGCCACATCTTTTTTTTGAAACCCCAAGTCTAGAGCCACAGTTTCAGAAGCACCCCCATCCACTGGGAGTCGTGTGCCCCCACTGCGATGGCACTGTCTTCAGGAGGCTGCCACCACACAGACCCAAGTTTAACAAGCCAGATGCTAGAGAAAGGACAGAGCAAGAGGAAACAAGAAGGGCCCGAAAGATAATACAGTGGGCAGGGCACTTGCTTTATACAAAGCCAGCCCCAGCTCCATCCCCAGCACCTCACAGAGTTCCCTGAGCCCTGCCAGCAGTCAGCCCTGAGCACCACCAGGTGTGACCCAAAATCAAACTAATAGAAAAGTACCAAGTAACAACAGAGTCATAAAATGGGTCTCAGGAGGCCAGCAAAGGGCCCTGAGGCCCCAGGAGAGGCCAGAGAAGCGGGCCTGCTTAGAGCTGCTGCAGCTGTGTGACTGGATAGCTGGGCAGGCCTGTGGGTAGAACCTGTGTTTCCTATAGGGCATCCCTTCCTGAGATCTGCTCATCGGCTCACAGGTAGTCAGGAACCTCTGGTGATGAGCAGGAAGGATGTGGAAGTGGAGTTCTGAAGGCTGACAGTGGTCTGGGGCCGGACAGAGATAATGTGAGGGTCCTCACTCTTCCGGGGAGATGCTGGATAGTGAAAAGAGATGGGACACCAACCAGCAAAAATATAAAAAGAAAGAGCTGGAAAAAAATACTGAGAAGGAAACTGAGATTCCAGAGATGGACAAAGAGGACAGAGAGGACTAAGAGGCCAACCAGGACTGAATCCAGCAGCATTGAGGCTGCCCAGAAGTCAATAGGAATAGCAAGGAGGAATCCCTCAAATCTCTGAAAATGGAGCTGGAGCCATAGCCCAGGGTTAAGACGCTTGTTTTGCCAGTGGTAGACCCTGGGTCAATCTCCAGAACCACCTGAGCACCTTCAGGAATGATCCCTGAGCACAGAGCCAGGAGTAAACCCCACGCACCACTCAGTGTGGCCTCACCCCACCCCCAGAAAATTAAAAAGCAAGAAAGAGCATTTCTGAGACCCCAAGTGGACCAACACACTTTGGCTGGCTGAGGAGTTGGTGAGCAGCAAGGAGGGGAGAGGCCGGGACGAAGTTCACCCTTCACAGAGCTTCTCTCTCGGGGAGATCAAGTAACTCTGAGATTAAAATGGGGGTTTTGGTAGCTGCGTCTACACTAAAAGAATCTTTAAATAGGACTTTATAAATTCTAAAGTAATGCATATGCATGAGAGAAAATTTGGAGAGTGAATAAAAAAAGAACAGAGAAGAAAATAGTGCATCGCCCATAATTTTACCCAGACGGCAATGATCCACAAAATAACTGTTTCAACACTTGGTTGTAACACTAGATAAAGGACAGAGCGAGAGGATTACCTTCCTAAGGGGGAAAATTGCTCCGTATTGCTCCTCTCTGCTTCTTCTTCAGGACAGCATGCAAAGATGGGCAGATTAGGAGTGCCCGGGTCACCCCACACCTCTCCGGGGGTCCAGGCAGGGGGACACCACATTCCATGAAGGCCTCTCAGTGGCAGCTGCATGCTGGCCAGAGGGGACACTGCAGGGGTCCCAGTGTCCATGTACACATGCCCGCCTGTGGCAGGGGCGCCCAGGGCCTGGCCAGTCTGCAGAGCAAGGATCTGGCACCTGGAGAGGGCAGCGAGGACACCTGTCCTCCTCTCCCTCCTCATGGCCAGGCTGGCAGGAGCATCCCTGCTGCCACCAGCAAGGGCTCAGCTCAGGCAGAGGAGGGGGTTGCAGCATGACCGGGGGCCCCTTCAGCATAGCCAGGAAGGCAGAACCAAGGGCGAGTTAAAAGAAAGGAGTTGGAGGATGAAGAGGCCAACAGTAGCAGACTCCTGTCCTCTGTAGGACGGGAAGGAAAAGTGGTGAGATGGGGGAAAATACACTGAGAAGTGTCCCAAGGCCAAGGCTGTGCTGACGCAGTAGTCACCACGTGTCCCTCGGGCTGCATTCACCCCAAGCAGCATTGTTTTGTTTTGTTGGGCCACACCTATGATGCTCAGGGGTTACTACACTGGGGCCACACCTGCGATGCTCCTGGCAAGGCAAGCCCCTTACCCACTGACTGTTTCTCTAGCCCCCAAACAGCATTTTGTGTGTGGGAGACTTTACTCGTACATGCAAGATGGAGGGTGCCTGGAGAACGGGGGCTGAAATATGACGTCACGTGGAGGCCCAAGGGAGCCGCCCCCTCCCTGCCCTCTGCCCAGGGAGGCTGGAAGCTCATTAGCAACCCCCGTTCTGGAGGTCTGAGACTGCCTCTGACAGTAACTCTTTTTCTCTCACTTGTTCTAGCTGCACTTGGTGGCCCTGAACACCCCATTTCCTGGGGACATTCGTGCCGACTTTCAGTGCTTCCAGCAGGCCAGGGCTGCGGGTCTGCTGTCCACCTACCGGGCGTTCTTGTCCACTCACCTGCAAGACCTCTCCTCTATTGTGCGGAAAGCAGAGAGGTTCAACCTTCCCATCGTGAACCTCAAGGTAAGAACAAGCAGTGCCCCCACCGCAGTCTCCTGGAAGTCCTGACCTGCATGGGGACTGAGGCATTGGCCCTCATCAGAGATGTCGTTCAAGGCACAACCCAACCCAGTTGGCTGTGTGACTTAGGGTGTATGGCTTTCCCTCTCTTGGCCTTTGTTTCCTTATCTTGACAGTGGCCCTTCCTGCTTAGGTGGCTTGAGTCTGGGGCAGAGAGGAAGAAGAGTAGTAGCTTGTTCACTTCCGTGACTCTTTCAGGAGCGGACAAAGCATTGTTCTTCTATGAAGAGATGGCTCCAATAAAAGTGGGCTATTTTTCTCACTTTAAATTGAGCCATCTCATCCTAAAAGAGAGAGCGAGGTGGGCAAGGGTGGATCCACAGTCAAGTGCCAAGGTAAGGCACTTGACTTGCACTCAGCCAACCTGAGTATGATCTCTGTCATTCCATATGGTTCTCTGAGCAAGAGCCAGTAGTAAGTCCTGAGCGATGCTGGATGTGATCCAAAACCAAATAGCCCCTCCCTCCCAAACACACCACCAAAATCAAACTAGATCTCAAAGGTACTTAGAGAGCCTTTGTTCCCTGGGGCCCCATCACATCAATGGGGAACCCTGAGGCTAGTAAGTTCCCAGCTGCCTCCAGCCTCAGAAGTTTGCATCTCCTCTCTCAAGTTCTGTCACCTCGCATACACCATCTCAAAATATACAGTAGGTAATAGGGGGAAATGGGGCACTTTCTAGAAAAGGAGGCATGAAACTCAGGCTCCTGGGCCAACAATACAGGAACATTGAGAAGCACATTTCAGCCAGGGAGGAGCCTTTATCTATGTAGAATAAGAAAAATTACCTCCAAAATAAAACTGGAGGTTTGGAGCCATATCACAGCGGGAGGGCGTTTGTCTTGCACACAGCTGACCTGGGTTCAATTCCCGGCATCCCATATGGTCCTCCAAGCACTGCCAGGAGTAATTCCTGAGTGCAGAGCCAGAAGTAACCCTGGGACATCACTGGGTATGACAAAAAAAAAACCCAGAGAACTCAGAGTGTCCCAGCTGGATTCTACAGACCAAGCTTTGCCTAAGTTCCTGCTTTGTGCGGGATTGGGGTTGGGGGTGTGCTTCCACACAAGGGGGAGCCTCTGACTTGAAGTAGTAATAAAGAGCTTGTTCGTCCATAGGCTGATGGCACAATGATTATAATGTCACGTTTTGTTTCTCTAGGGCCAAGTCCTTTTTAGTAACTGGGACTCCATTTTCACTGGCCATGGAGGTCAGTTCAATCCACACATTCCCATATACTCCTTCGATGGCCGAGATGTAATGACGGATCCTTCTTGGTGAGTAGGACCAAGAACCCTCCAGGGAGATGTATGGGAGATTGTTTTAGGGGATCTTCTAATTAGGGGGTGTTTTTATCAACTACCACTCTAAGGTATGGTAAGCAGAAAGTGTCTGGGAGGCAGCCAGGAAACTCATGGAGAGATCCCTGGCTTTGAAGCCAGGACCCAAGAGCCATGCCTTCATAGTGGACCTGGCCATCTCACCTGTCCATGGGCCATATAACAATAACTGTACCATAGGATGTTGTAAGAAGATAAGGAGCACCAGGAGAACAGAGACCACGCAGGTGGCACTTAATACTGTATTTGTAGAGAAACAAGATAGCCAAGGTTTTTGCCATTCTTACCTGGGGGTGAGAATCAAGAAAGCTTCTTGTAAGGGGGGGCATTTGATGTCGCTCTTTTCAAACAAGAGATGGAGTCTCTGGTCTGACCACTGAAAGAGAGGCTGTTCCAAGTCAAAGGTCCACGGGAGCAGAAATCCAGAGCCATGCTAACAGAGAGTGTGGAAGGAGAGCAGGGCCAGCTGGATGTGGATGGAATTGAGTGTCCAGTAGATGGACAAAGGTGACTAGGGGTCGGAGTGTAGAGCATTTTGGAGCTTGGCTCCATCACTACGCTGTCTTCAGAATGCTCCTAAAAGTTCACATGGAAACATTCATTTTTTCTTTCAGGCCTCAAAAGGTGATTTGGCACGGCTCCACCTCTCAGGGCGTCCGTCTGGTGAATAACTACTGTGAAGCATGGCGGACCTCCCGTCCGGAGAGCATGGGCTATGCCTCCCCACTGAGCTCGGGGAAGATTCTGGAGCAGAAGCCATATAGCTGTGCGAGCAGGCTCATCGTTCTGTGCATTGAAAACAGTTTCCTGACCGACGCCGCAAGTAACGACTCGCTGAGGCTTCTCACAAGTTTCCCAGTTTCCCTTATGTGAAAAGTTGACACTGAAACTGAACCTGTTTAAATGTTGTAAATAGTACAGTCTTCATTGCGCTTGCACTGCACACAAAAGCCAAAGAAAACATACCTCAGTCACACTCAGAATGGAAGACATAAGGTCTCGGAGGCAAGATCAAATCTGATTCACACATTGGTGCTAGATTCTGCAGGAAACCCCACGCTGTGTGACCATGTCCTCCCGACTTGGTTAAGAGGGAGATGAAAACAAAAGCCAACGCCCTGTCCACTGCATCCTTCAGTCGTTCCCCCTTTGAACACTGTGTTGAGTGTAAGACGTCCTTCATGTTTTCTTGCCAAGTCAGTGTTTAGAAATGTCGCCCCTTTCTAACTTATGTACAGACCACTTGCTTCTTCCTGGAATATTCCATTCATCGTTTATGACCGCTGTTCCTCCAGGGAAACAGAACTGCTCCAATGATCCTCTTTGTATTTTTCTGATATTAACAACCCTTACTGATGTCCCCCTTAAAGTGTTATTGCCTTCATGCTTTAGGAATTTTATATTTTTGCACAGTCATATTTTAGAATGGCATCTGTTTATATAAGCCAACTTGCTGGAAATGTTTAAATGCCAAATAATCTGACAGTAGAAAAGAGATAGCACATAAAGACCAGCCTTCCTTTGAAGGCTGTTGCTCCCATCCTGCCCTCACTGCATCTCTTTCTTCCCCTTGGCAACCCTCAAACTAACTACAACTGAATGAACAGGCTCCCAGGATGGATTTTCTGCGAAATATCTCTCTCGGGGCCATGTACTTCGACCTTATTTACAAAGTGAATGAACATTAAAACATCTTTTCCAGGCACCTCCTTGCCTTGTGGTCTTTTTTTTTCTTTTTTGGGTCACACCCGGCTATGCTCAGGGGTTCCTCCTGGCTCTGCACTCAGGAATTACTCCTGGCGGTGCTCGGGGGACCATATGGGATGCCGGGATCGAACCCGGGCCGGCACAAGCCGGTCGCGTGCAAGGCAAACGACCTACCCGCTGGGCTATCGCTCCGCCCCATTGCCTTGGGGTCTTGATTCTCCGTTTCTGGTGTGGCCGTGGGTCCCCAGGTGTGTCCCACCCATACCCTCCAGGGAGATGAAAGAAAGATTTTCCCATCATGCCCATCTGCTTCTTCCCCTTTGCTGAGGGATCGTAGGGTGGGCAGAAGAACCCCATGTGGAAAACAGGCTGAACTGTAACTGTAGCCACACATGACTTTGGGTCTGTCTGCCCTCTTCTCTGCACGAGCTGGGTCTGAGACAAGCAGAATCTCTGCTCCCAGCTATTAAGCATGAGATGGATTACATGCCCCATTGACTTGTCCTCATCTCTCTGCAAGGTTGGTATTTTCATCTCCACTTGACAAATGAGACACCAAAGTGGTAAGTCTGAAAGTCACTTGTTCTGGGTCAGGTTGATTTTCAACTCGCGAGACCCCTGGGCAAAGTGGCCTGTCCACTGCCTCTAAACTCTGAGTGGGAGACTCTGGCTCTTGGCCTCACCCAAGCATGTCAACCTGTGGGTCAGTGACATGCTTGGGTTTTTCCTCCTGATTGACTGGGCTGGTCCAAAAGCTTGGACAAGTTGAGTTCATCAAAACAATTCTTGTTGGGGCCAGAGTGATAGTACAGTGGGTAGGCTCTTGCCTTGTATGGGCCAGCCTAGGTTTGATTTCTGGCATCCCATATGGTCCCCCAAGCACCATGAGGAGTAATTCTTGAGTGCAAAATCAGGAGTAAACTCTGAACATTGCTGGGTACAGAGGCCCCCAAAAAACAAAACCAAACCAAAAATAAACAGTCTGAAATAGGAAGGAAACTGGTGGATTCAGATGGAGAGAGACAGCCCAGAACCTCTGCTTCCTAAACAGGAGAGCAGTGAGGGATGGAATGATCTGTGGCACAAAGGAGTGAGAGACTCGGAAATGCCAAGGTGGATGGTTGAGGACGAGCACAGGTGACTGGGGGTGGCAAGGGGCATCCAGAATAGGCAGGAGCTGAAAAATGGGGCTGAGGCTCGGAGGTGATGCACTGACAATTCATTTCAGTCACCATGGCCTTGACGACAGAAATGAATCATGGCCCACAAGGGGGTGGAATTTGGGACTGGGAGAGAGCCAAAAGGAGAACCCCCTTTGACTAACCCATAGAGGCCATGAAGTTCATTTCCACGGAAGGTTAGCCAACAGGTCCTCCCTAGGAAGAGACCCTGGGCCACCCATCGCCTTGCTCTGCCTTAGAGCAGCAGTCTTGGCACTCATAACCCTTCACTAAATATGGCTTCCCTTGGCAAAGGCCCCTTGCCTGGTATCACCATTCTCCCTTGAGTGTGTGGCACGGGCCCCATACCCAGCTGTTGTACGTGCCTCACCCCATCTCAGAAAAGCATGATTCACACACGGAGTAGAGGAGCAGTGTGTGTTTATTCATTTTCTTATTCAGAATTCTTCTGGAGTTTTTCTCAAACTCTGGACCATATCTGGATTTGGAGTTCAGCCTCTCCTATTCCAAAGCAATGAATTGTTTCCAATCTCCTGTATAGCTAGCTCGTCCTTCAACAAATTTCCAGATCCCTGTTTTTCCAGCAGCTGAAGAAATAGTTTCCTGGTTCCCCGACTTGAGTTGTGGATTACCACAAAGTCATAGAGACACACTCTATAAAGTCCTTTGCCTCTGGCTTATCTCTCCCCCTTGCTTTCCACTTGCTGCTCTTGCAGGTAGTATAGACAGAGCTTCGTCTGTTTGAATTTGGACTCTACCACCTACTAGCCACGTAGTCATGGGTAAGTTAGGGGAAATGCTGCTCGTTTCCGACTACAGTTCCACACCTCAACCCTCTTTGCAGCTCTGTTTCTGCGCTTGTAAAGCCAAGTAATAGAAACTCCTCGCTGGGAGTTAAACTTGATAGGGCTCTGTGAAAGGCATCCTGAGCCCATGTAAGCACCCTAGGAGGCTCTCCTTGGCCTGCCTCTCTGCCGAAATTGGGGTCCCTTCTCTAGATGTCTTCCTGGATGTGTGGCTAGGCTGGTCTCTTAACCTAGGGGTATGGTGCAATGAATATACTGTTGTGGTGATGCCTGTTGTCAAATATCGTTGTCCCAATGTCAGCGCACTCTGGCTGCCTGTCTCTCTGCTCATGTCCCATAATCCAACAACTATGCTGTCATCACCCAGCCCTGCCCCGGCAAGGACTCAGATTCAACTCTGGCACTAGGGCTGGATTCCTTCTGATTGACAGGAGCACATGCCGCAAGGACTGTGAAAGAGGCTAGTTTTCACCCTGCCTGGGCCTGCGCCTGCCCAGCGCCACAGTAGAGGCAGGATCCAGAGTGTCCTGTGAGCCGCCATGTTACAGGAGGAGAATCCCAGACCCCTCCCCCTTCCAGACCTGCTCCTTTTCCTTTGGTCTTTGTCTCACTGAAGGGCAGCCCCAGTCAGCCCGGAACCTGGGAGCCATGATTCATTCACTCTTCAACAAATATTGACCGAGATTTTCCTTGGTTACAGTATAGCAGCAACAATAATAACAGTAAAAATTTTAAATCCATGAAGTAAAATGTTAGAAAGGCGGGTATAGTCTAAATATTTCTGTGGAAATGTCTTTGATGTTTTAAAAAGACACTGACATGTTTTAAAATATCGGAGGGTAGTAGAGAGATAAAACGGAGGATAAGCCATATGCCCTCGCATACAACTGACCCCACTTTAATCCCCAGGACCACATAGGATTACCTGGAGTACCATCAGGAGTGATCCCTGAGTACAGAGCCAGCAGTAAGCCCTAACAACCACTTACGGGTGTGGCCCCCCAAACCAATAAATGAATGAAATATTTGGGGGAGCATACTCGCTTTGCTGTTTGTTTTGGTTTTCCTTGGAGACAAAATAAGTCTCTGACTTTTTTGTAGCTCTGCTCTCAACTCCTCTACTGCTCTCCAGCTCCAACTTCTCCCTTCCAGTTTATTGAGAGAGAGAGAGAAAGAGAGAGAGAGAGAGAGAGAGAGAGAGAGAGAGAGAGAGAGAGAACTTTCTAGAAAGACTGCCACACGCTATTTTGATTTGGGCTCTCTCTCTCACATGAGGATTCATTTATTTGCAAGCAGTTTTCGCAGAAGTGCTCCCAAATACACCAGCAGGGCCAAGGGGATGTGATGCAGGGAAGGAAAGGCAACTGCAAAATGCGCTTGGGTGACCATGTGAGTCTCTCTGCAGGACTCTGGGCCTCTCGCACTTTCCCGGGAGAGGCTCGGGGCAGCTGCAGCGTTTCAATGGCCCAGCAGCCACTAAGAGTCATGGATGGTAGGACTGTAGCACATGTGCCCAGGCAGAGGGACTCAGGCTGCTGGAGGAAGCTCTCGGGCAAAGAGAGGCAGGTATTGGCCATCAGGTGCATCCCAGAACCTGCTCCTCAAACCCAGTCAGAGCCATGAAGATTTTGTTTCCAGATAAGAATTGAAGGGCCTGGGAAGGAGGCAGTACAGCGGTTACGTGTCAAGTATACACTGACCCGGGCTCCATTCTTAGCACCGCGAGGTGTACCAAGCATCTCTGGGTGCAGCCCTGGGACAATGTCAGGGTGTCCTGGGGATCCCTGACACCTCAGGGCTTAAAAGTAGCAACCTCATCCTTGGGCCCTTGCACTGATCTTACAGCCTGGAAGGCTGTGAAGCACCAGTGTGACCTTTCAGAGCTCCTGAGTACCACTTGGGGGTCCCTCAAAAAAATTGAGGTGATAGCAATTTCCTCAAATCACACTGAAATGGTTTCAGGGGAGGGGAAGTGTTAAAGTGCTGCAGTTAGAAAGGAAACATATAGGGCCCGAAAGTGGGTAGGGCATTTGCCCTGCACACAGCCGACCCGGTTCGATCCCCAGCATCCCATGTGGTCACCTCAAGCACTGCCAGGACTAATTCCTGACTGAAGAGCCAGGGAGTAATCCTCAAGCATCACTGAGTGTGACCCAAAAAAGCAAGAAAGAAGAAAGGAGAAGGAGAAGGAGAAGGAAAAGGAGGAGAAAGAGGTGAAGGAGGAGGAGAAGAAGGAGGAGGAGGAGGAGGAGGAAGAAAAGGAAGAAAGAAGGGAAGAAAGGAAGAAAGAAGGGAAGGAAGGAAGGAAGGAAGGAAGGAAGGGAGGAAGGGAGGGAGGGAAGGAAGGAAGGAGGAAGGGAGGGAGGGGGAGGGAAGGAAGGAAGGAGGAAGGGAGGAGGGAGGGAGGGGGGGAAGGAAGGAGGAGGGAGGAGGGAGGGAGGGAGGGAGGAGGGAGGGAGGGAGGGAGGGAGGGGAGGGAGGGAGGGAGGAGGGAGGGAGGGAGGGAGGGAGGAGGGAGGGAGGAAGGAAGGAAGGAAAGGAAGGAAGGAAAGGAAGGAAGGAAGGAAGGAAGGAAGGAAGGAAGGAAGGAAGGAAGGAAGGAAGGAAGGAAGGAAGGAAGGAAGGAAGGAAGGAAGGAGAAATACTCAGGCAGAAAGAAACCTTTCTGGAAGAACGTAGCCTGGTGGCAGAGGCCAGCCCTGCAGTCACAGCAGTACAGTCTCTGCCTGTGGCCCTCCCAGTGCTGACACTCACAGCTCTATGGGGCCAGGCACAGGAGGAAAAGACCTCAGGGCTTTACAGGGACTCAGGCCAGGCACACTGCCCTCACCACGACTCTTCTGAGCAGAGATGTGCCGACTTCTGAGCATCAGCAAATATCCACCGTGAAGCCGGAGGCAGCTCAGGAGGGAGGAAGCCTCCGGATGGGGAGCCGGCAGCAATCTCACCACCAGTGACATTTATTAACAAGAATGACTCCAGAAGCCGCCAGCTCCCTTTAGAATATTCACATTTGCTTTTCAGTGAAATGTCAGAGAAGCATGAAATGGAATGCCAAGAGCACAAACCGTCCCGAGAATAGAGCACATCACAGCGTGCGCCCCGAACCAAACACAGCTGCAGCCGATGCAGTGGAAAACCGGTTTCAGGGCTTTCCAGGTAAACAGGAGCCTCACAGAATATGAATCAAAGAGAAATTCGCGAGCTAAATAATAACGGAGAGGAGCTAGAACGTTCTGATATAACAGGTGCCCTAGGAAAGAAAGACAGTGGGTTAGAGGTGAAGTCTCAAATGATAAAATAATGGGGAAGTATTTCCTGAGTTGAAAATGTTTTGAATCTCCAGCTTAAATGGGTCACTGGGTCCTAAGCAGAATTGTTGGAAACATCCACCCAATATTGGGGGAAATTTCTGAATTTCAAAGATAATGTTCAAATTCTGTAAACATTCATACAGAAAGAGATTCGTTTGTCTTTAGTGTTCTCAATGGAGCCATGTACAAATAATGTCAATCTAGCAGATTACGAATTATGATGTAATTCCAACAGTAAAACTGAGGTCAGAAGAGAATAATAATGTAAATGTATCAAAAGTATAAAATCCTGATCCTTTCTGAGAACTAAACTTCATAGAACAATTATTTAAACAAAACAGGTGAGAATTAAGAGCTCACACAGCAGAGGGGATTATAATACACCAAAAATATAATGAACAGAAGTCAGGATGGCTTATAGTCATGCCTGACTCACATTGCCCCTGTGTGTGTAAGCGTGTGTGTGCACATGTGTGCATACCGCTACCAAACTGCAAGTGCATTGTAGTGACGCTTTAAATAGGTACATACTTATTGTCCCATATTTTAGCAAGATCTAAAAAAAGAGAGAAAATCCATATTTTCACATTTATCTATATATGCTAGAGAGCTTGGGTGGATACATAGGTTCTTAAAATATTTGGGCTTGGCTGTGAGAGATAGTGCAGGAGGTAAGCACTTTGCGTTTCATGCCGCTGACTCTGGTTGAATTCCCAGCATCACATCTGGTCCCCTGAGCACTGCCATGAGTGACTCCTGAGCACAGAGTCACGAGCATTAAACAACAGCAAAATGGAGAGTTATTGTTCTAATAATAATTTTTAAAAAGGTGGTGAACTTGGGTTGGGGAGACAGCATGAGACCCAGAACTCCACCTTCAGCATTGCATGGTCCTAGCTGGTGGCCCCAGTACTGTTGGATCTTTCCATTGTGCTATCTTGCCATGTTGACCAAATTTAGGCAGGAGCGGTGTCCTCAGATCCTCTGAGCAATGCTTAGGAACTCCCCCACCAACACACCAAAAAGGAAAATCCCACATGGGCCTGGCATTGGGATCATCAGTGTCCATATATACAAGCAATGTCCTTCTCCTTCCTATGCCCACCATCACTCATCTTCACTTTTCTCAGTGTCCTGCCTCATTTTTCTCTGGTTGTGCACGAGAAGCACAGGACACAGATGCCCCTTGCTCATGGTCAGGTTTGCGAGGCCCAGCAATGAGCAGGCTTCTCTCTCCTTGCCCTATAGGGCTTGTCCAAAGTCCCATTTGATGAGTTTCCTCATTCTGTGTCAGGCTGGGGGGGGCAGGGGGAGCTGGGTGCCAGGAGACTGGTCAGACCTATGTTGCAACATCATCTTGGGGACTAGATGTCAGGAATCATGATTGGCAGTGTCCCCTGCCTCCCCCCCACCTGCCCAGAGCCTACAGCCTGACAAGCAAGGGAGGAGCAGATCCGTGGAAAATGAAGAAGAGCCGGAGAGGTCAACAGAACAGACCTTCTGTCTTACTGGACGTGAGCTCCCTGTCTGGGAGAGAAGAGTGAGGGTACAGAGGCTGGGTTTTGTTTTCTTTTTTTTTTTGTTGAGGCCACACCCAGTGACTCCTAGGGCTGTCTCCTGGCTGGACACTCAGGAAGCAATCCTTGTGGTGTTCTGGGGCCCATGTGGGGTGCCAGGGATCGAACCCAGGCCAACGGCAGACAATGTAAGCACCCTATCTACTGTACTACGTCTCCAGCTCCACAGATTTTGTTTTCTGTTACTCCTTTCTGTTTTATTTTGGGGGCCACACCCAGCAGTGCTCTGGGACTACCCCTGGCTCTATGCTTAAGGGTCCCTCCCTGTGGTGCCAGGGATTGAACCCGGGCCTCCTGCATGTAACACACACACTCAGCCCACTGAACCATCTCTCCAGCTCTCTGGGTTTTGTTTTCGGACTTAGAAAAAAGGTGAACTTTATATATAAGGGCGGGAGCTACCCCGAGGAAGTGAGTGCAAGCTCTTCCTCTGAGGATCAGCCTTGACAGGGGAAGTGTTGAGAGGGGGGGTGGGGGTAAGACTGGGGGGATAAGGGGGGCTGGGTGCCAGAGACTGGTCAGACCTATGTTGCAACATCATCTTGGGGACTAGATGTCAGGAATCGTGATTGGCAGTGTCCCCAATGTGGGGTGCCAGGGATCGAACCCAGGCCAATGGCAGACAATGTAAGCACCCTATCCTCTGTACTACGTCTCCAGCTCCACAGATTTTGTTTTCTGTTTTATTTTGGGGGCCACACCCAGCAGTGCTCTGGGACTACCCCAGGCTCTATGCTTAAGGGTCCCTCCCTGTGGTGCCAGGGATTGAACCCGGGCCTCCTGCATGTAACACACACACTCAGCCCATCGAGCCATCTCTCCAGCTCTGGGCTTTGTTTTCGGTCTTAGGTGAACTAAGGGCCGGACTACCCTGAGGAAGTGAGTGCAAGCTCTTCCTCTGAGGATCAGCCTTGACGGGGAAGTGATGAGAGGGGGCGTCTCCAGCCCCTACCACCCCTTGGATCTTGGAGCAGGAAGCAGAAGCAGTGTCAGGAGGTGATGACTCACTGTGGTGTGGTCACCTCCCTCCCTCAAGCTGTTCAGTTCTCCGAAGCCGAATAGAGGAAGTGTGGCAGGCTGGGTTCTTTGAAGGAGCGGGACGTTTGGGTTTGTTTTCACAGGCATGACTCCACTGGAAAGCAATGATTTTTTTTTTTTTTTTTTGTCTGTTGGCCGCATCAGAGAAATGGAGCCATTTTAAAGAGAGATTTCAAAGAAACAGTTTTTGTTTCTTTTAGGGTTCTTTTTCTTTTTGGCTCAGGAGTTATTCCTCTGCACTCAGGAATCACTCCTGACAGTGCTGGAGGACCATATAGGATGTTGGGGATTGAATTGGGGCCAGCAGGGCAAGCATCCTAAACACTGTGCTCACACTGCAGCAGCCTCAAAGAAACAGTTTTGACGCTGACGAAAACAGAACTTCAGAGCAACTGCCAAGCTTGCCAAAGGGCACAGCTGTTTTTTCCCTTTGGATCAACTGGACTTGTCTAAGGTGTATAACATGTGTCACTATACAGACTGACAGTGAACCCCTCTCTACAGATTGATGAACATTGTCATTATTACGAGTGTGCCTGCATGCATGAGCATGGGATGATGATCCCCTGACATCAGCATCAGCATATTATCACCATGGCCGCCACACTGTGCCTTTGATGCTAGAAAACCTCATCCTATGGATCTTCAGCTCTGTGCCTTTTGCCCCCATGTCACCTATTGACCCCACCTCCCTGTCCCTGGTAATGTCCATGCAACTCTCTGCTTCTGAGTTTGACTATTTTTATTTCTCCGTACCAGTGGGATCATCATACCCGTTTTATTTCAGTTCATATACTGCTATTCAGGTTCATCCTTGTTGCAAATGGCAGGATCTGGGGCCGAGAGATAGTGCAATGGGCTGAGGGCGTGCTTTGCTTGTAAGAGACTAGGTTTGATCCCCATACCACAATGCCCCCAAGCATCACAGAAAGCAACTCCCTAAGCACAGAGCTGAGAGTAACCGCTGCACACTTCTGGGTATAGGCTCCAAACAAACAAACTAAGGCATTATTTCCTTTATAAAGGATTGAATAATATCACATGGGGCATATTTTATTTCATTGTCCATTTATCTATCCATGGCTTCTTTGGTTTTCCCCAAGATCTCTTCTGAATAATGTTACAATGAACATGGAGCATAGATTTCCCTCAAGGTTCCGGCTTCATTCCCTTTGTGTGTCTCTCCAAAAAGGCAGACTGCTGGGTATGTAGTAGTCCTGTTTTTAATTTTCTGAAAAGCCTCCAGACTGTCTTTCCTAACTCCTGTCTATTCCCACCCTCAGTCTGCAAGGGTTACCCTTGCATCTCATTCTCCCCAACACTGACCATTTCTATTTCTGGGGGCCAGGGGAGGGTTGGGGTCACAGAACTAAAAACAACTGTGGTCAGGGCTTATTTCTGGCTCTGTATTTAGAGCTCACTCTTGGTGGTACTCAGGGGGCTGCTGTGAGGGGCAGGGGTCGGCTCCGTGGAAGGCAGGCACCTTAACCCTGTGCTGTCTCCCGGGACCAACACTGGCTCATTCCTTGTTACCAGCCCAACTAGCCATGTGGGCTTAGCTTCACTGCAGTGTCAAGTGACATCTCCCTAATGAGTGGAGGTGGTAAGACCTTTGTGGATACCTGTTTGCCATTGTGTGTGTCTTTGGAAACATACCTGTTTAGCTCCTTTTTAAAATTAATTATTTGTTTGTTGTTACTCTCTTATTATTGAATGTATGAGTTTCTTAAGCATTTTGGATGTGAATCCTTTATCAGACAGACAGTTTGCAAATATTTTCTCCTATTCCATTGATTGTCATTTCATGTTGTTCACTGTTTCCTTCACTGGGCAGAAGCTTTTCAGTGTGTTCTCATGTGATCTCCTCCCACTTCTTTATTTTTGCTCTTGTTGCCTGAGTTTCTGGTTTCATATTTCCCACCCCACCCCACCCCAAAAATGTCTTGACATTGCCAAGACAAATGTCATCACTTGATCTGTTCATATAACTGCTATTTAAATCCGAGCACACTGGAATTAGGAGAGATCTTAAAGTTCGGAGCTAGTCTCTCATACTTCAGATTAAAAAAAAACAAGGTTCTGCTGGGGAAAGGAAGTGATAGAGGACCAAATGGGTTACAGGAGAGTGAAGTTTCTTGCTGCTTGAGGCTTTCTGAATCGTCCATTGTACAACCTTGCCATTAAGTCACTTCTGGATGCTTCATAAAGTTCATAATGAAGAGTCTATTACGGAATCACTTATGAGTGTCCTTGAAAGCAATTAATGGGAAATTTCAACTTGCTGCTACAAGTAAAGTTGCTAAATGAATTAGAGTCTTGCGTGCCAAAGCTATCTCTGTGAAGATGTCGTTTGGTCTTGGTTGAAACCCAGAACGCTTGAATGCAGCTAGGACATGCTTTTGTCTCTTCGGCCTCCTGGGGTTTGAAGACTGGCTCTTGAAATCCAACTATTGCAATTGCCTTAGGCACCCCTGGGACCTTCTGGACTGCCTCAACTTGACTTGCAGTCCAGCTCCCACGGAGTTCACACGTTGTCTTCAGACTGAGTCTGGTGAGGGTCAGCAGCTCCAACTGACCTACCTGGTTCTGTGCTCTCCCTGTTGCATGAGATCACAGGCTGACCAACCTTGCTCTTTGTCTCTCAGCCAGGAGCGGCTAACAGAGATTAGAGGGAAGGAGGAGAGAGAGGTAGAATGACTCACCCCATTCACTCTCTGTGGAACCCCTGAGATTTGGCTTCCTCTCTTCACCGGATGTTTTAGCTGCTCTCAGAAGACCCCGTCACAGAACTGTCTCCTGAACTCCTGAAGGAGTTCTGCCTTCACCCCCTCCTCTCCTCCCCCTCCCTCTCTCATTTCTAGTCCCCTTTCCTTATGCCTCCTCCCCTTTCCTTCCCTCTCCCTCCTCTCCTTCCCCCTACTCCCCTTCCCTCCCTCCTCTCCTTCAGGCCAGACTGGCAGCAAGCCTGTGACCATTAGTGCCTCAGGGTTCTGCAAGCTCCCTGGGGGTTCCTCCCTCCCCCTGTCTTTCCTTAGAAAACAATCCCTTTGTTAACCTTGCCTCAAGTGACTATTTCAGTGCATCACCTGTTGATTGATCTGGGATTCTGGCTTGTGTGTTCCCTGATTCTAACCTGGAATCTGAGCCTGCCCTCACCCTGTCTCCAGCACATAGTCTATCCCGGAGGGAGCCTCAGTAGATCCTTGTTTCCCAGTCAGTTGGTCTGCGGGAATCCTTGAATCAGGCCTTCCCTTACTCCCGAGCATCCAGGGTTTCAGGTAGACTTCCTTGAGTCAAAGGGCAAGGAGTCAGCAGGGGGTGAGGCTGTGTGTGGGATGTGGGACTGTCTATGGGCATGAGGCTGTCTGTGGGGTGTGGGCTATATGTGGGGCTGTCTGTGGAGTGTGGGCTGTCTGAGGGGTGAAGGAAGTCTGTAAAGTATGGGGCTGCCATGCTGTTGATGGTCCTGTGTTTTCTGACATGGACAGAGAGCTGCAGGAGGGATGTGGCCATGTTTAGGACAAAGTCTGAAAGAGGACCCATCTGGGCTAAGGTCCCAGCATGGCGATCCAGGTGGTTCTGCTGGCCCAGCTGAAAGAGCCTCTAGGAAGTGTGAAGCAGCATCTTCCTTCAGCACCGATCCTCATCGTCTGCTTCTTAACTCCCTAGTCCGACCATCCCACAGGCCCGCGAGCTTGAGTCTCTGTTCTGACCATCCCAGCTACTTGGGGGTAGCTGAATCTCCTTTATTTCTATCCCTCACTGTGCTAGACACAAAATATGTTTCATTGGGAATAATTTATAGACACTTACAACCACTTCCTTCAGACTGTCACTTGAACACCAAACTGTGGGGTGGCAGTTTCACAGAAGAAATAGACAGTCGCAAAGATGCCCGAAGTGATCATATGAGCTCACACTTTTTACAGCGTTTCACAGTTTGTCAGACGTCTGCTCGTGCATTACATATCAATGGAGTCTCACAATAAACCTATTAGAAATGTGTGCATGTGTGCAGCCTGCTCTCCCATGTCTCTGGGTGTATCTGAAAAGTCTGCAGTGTGGGAAGAAACGTTATTTAACTGAGTCACCTAGGCAGAATGCATTATCTCTTGATATTCTTTATGACTTCATTAGGCAATACTTTATTTGTCTGATATACAGCTGTACCCCACTGAGACTGGGGGTTCACAGAGTCCACAGCTTCATTTAATTCCTGTTTAGAGACCAATAGGTGTGTGCATGAGTGCAGAGTGCAAACACTTCCCTTGCAAGTCCTTCATGAATAATGAAGGATGCTGATGGACCCAGCACTTGATCAAGAAATAAGGGTCCGGGGATGGAGCACAGCTATGGAGCACTTCCCGGGCATGTGTGAGGCCTCAAGTTTAATCTCCAGCACTGCAAGTTGATAACAGTGATGATGACGATAATATAATAATCATAAATAGAATGTCATTACTATCAAAGGCTCCCTTTGCACGTCTTCTTTATTTCTCCCTAGCCATCTTGGAATTTTGTTTTTATCAACATCTGTGTACTTGTAAAGAGAGTGTTAGACACCTGTTTATCACTTTGTTCATATGCAAATATTCCCCCCCTCCATGTTTTTGAAAAAAGCAAAACAAAAAAAAAAAAACAGTGTTGGGACCAGAAAGATAGTAATGCAGGTAGGGTGCTTGCCTTGTACAGGTTCAATGCCTGGTACCCCATATGGTCTCCCAAACCCCACCATTGTTGTGATTCTTGAGTACGTCCTGAACACTGCCAGATGTGGCCCAAAAAATGAGAGAAGGAGAGGGGGGGGAGAGAGAGAGAGAGAGTTTGCTTGGGCATTCCATTTACCTTCATATACCCGGGTGGGTACATGGTTTATAGCACCTCTCCTTGTACGCAGACTCTGGGCTGAACCATTGTTTGTGACTGTGGAGTGTCTCTGCTCATGGCCAACTCCATGGGCAGAAGGACCTTTCTCAGAGACTCCCTGGAGCTGCTGCTGAGACCCAGATCTTGCAGCCTAGTGAGCTCATCACTGCCCTGCTCAGTGGAGCCCTGAAGGCCCCAGGCCCTTCACCAAACAGCCCCGTCTGCCCCATTAACAGAACCCCAAAGACAGCTGTGGGGCTCCGCCTCTGCTCTTTCCTGGAAATGCTGCTTAGCCCATGCTCTGATGGTTGCCAGCGAGAAGCTGCACTTACCCTGGTCATGAGCTGCCCACAGGACCTCCTGTCTCTTGCTCAGACTTGCAGGTTTCTGAGCTGGTGGGCTGCTGGGGACATGGGGAGCCTGGGCTTGGAGACTAAAACCCAGGAGTACATGAAGAACTCATACAACAGGAATGGAAGCACTAAAACTTCAGGAGCGCGTGAAGAACTCATACAACAGGAACAAGAGAGCCTCCAAGCCGGGGTCCAGGGACTGGTGTGGACTTTGAGTCTTAAGATTTGGGGCTGAGGCATAAAGACCAGTTGCTTGGGGGAGGGTGAAATCTTTCCCCACGGGAGCACTTACTTTCCCCTTGGAGTTCGGGTCTCAGCTGTTGGTCTTTGCACACCATTCAGTCTGCTAATGGGACCTGGTGATGGTGCTCTGGGGACTCCTTCAGTGCCTGATGGCCCTGGAAAGGGGAGGGGGAGGTGTTTCCCAAACAGTGCCTGTTCCTCCTGGTCTCCAGCGCAAGAGGCAGGGACAGAGACTCAGTGAATCATGGTGCCTGGCTCCAGCGACGGTTAAGGTGAGAAGGCTGGAGCAACAGAGCACTTCAGGCACCCTCAGGGGTTCAGCTCCAGTGATATTCAGGTCTGGGTGGTGGTCAGGGGCCATACCCCATGTCTTCAGGGGGACCGGAGCTATAATACAACAGGTAGGGTACTTGACTTGCATGTGGCAGACCCAGGTTTGATCCCTAGCATTCCATATGGTCCCCTGAGCACTTCCAGGAGTGATTCTTGAGTACAGAGCCAGGAATAACCCCTGAGTATTGCCAAATGTGGCCCCAATCCAACAAATAAATAAAAAAATTTTTTTTTAAATGTCTTCAGGGATGGAGAGATAGTATAACAGGTAAGGTGTTTACTTTGCACGCAGCCAACTTGGCTTTAATCCTTGAAACCCCATATAGTCCCCTGAGTTCCACTAGGTGTGGTCCCTGAGAGCAGATTCAGGAGTAAGCTCTGAGTACTGAGGAGTGTGGCTCCAAAACAAAGCAAGAAGAATGATTGCAGAAGTCTTGGCCAACTGCTCTAAGCATGAGATATGCAAGAAATGCAAGAAGTGGTCTAAAGGAGACAGTGAGGACTGAGAAGGAGAGAGAGAGGTGGGGGAGAGAGAGAGGGGGAGAGAGAGAAAGAGAGAGAGAGAGATGCCTAGTGACATCAGCTGCCTTTGTATTTTCTTTAATAGAAAATTAAAGAAAAATAAAATTAAAAGCAAATTTTCTCTTTGGCTCCTTTCTCTCGTGACCCAGATTCCCCATCTGTCCAAAGTTTCCAGGACACTGTTCCTCTTAACTTCTCACTAATAGAGGTTCTGATGGCAGCAAGCAGTGGTCGGGAAGCTAGTACAGAGGTTAAGGTGGTTGCCTTGCTCCAGCCAACTCTGCTTCAATCTTCCATACTACATATGGTCTCCCAGCACTACCAGGAATGATTCCTTAGCACAGAGCCAGGAGTCAACCCTGAGCACAGCTGGGTATGGTCCAAGAAAACAAAACCAGAACAAAACAAAATAAAACCCAGATGGTTGCAAACAGCTTTAATTTTCCCTTGTTCTTCCTGAATTTCCCTCATACTTTCTACTGCTCAGAAAACAAGTCCAGAGAAGAGTCACAAAGCAAATTGGTGACAGAGACCAAAGTTAGGTTTCTAACCTCACCGCTCGGAAAGAGCCGTGTACTCTTGTTTAGCAGAATTGCATATGAGTGCTTCTTGTTAGCATTGGAAGAAGAGAATGTCTCAATATGCCACTGGGCACCCAAAAGACTACTGAGATATATATTCAGGCTGTGTCCTGAGACCCCTCACTCACACTTCCCCTCCCAGTAAGAGTCAATGTGGCTACCTAGTCCTGGTGATTTGGTTTTAAAATAGGATAGTCAACTAGAATTGGAAATACAGGGAGGGTAAAAGTCTCAAGCCCACTAAACCCACCCTTCCCCTTCTTGGGGGTGCCAGGTTAGGGACAATAATGCTCTTCCCCTCCCATTTCTCCCACAGACTGTCAGGAGACACTCAGCATTCCTCTTTGGCTAGAAAGTTTAGGGAGGAAAGAGGGAGGTTCACATCCAACGGGGGCTCAGGGCTACTCCTGGCTTGATACTCAGGGATCAGTTTTGCCTCGGGGACCCAAAGGTTGCCAGAGAGCAAACCTGGGTCAGCTTCATTCAAGACAAGTATCCCTAGTCCTGGTCCAAGAACCGTGAAGGGCCCTGGGTGACCGGAACACTGAAGAAGATGGGATCCTTTGTCCCCTAGAGAGAGGGAAGGATTTATTCATGGCTGGGCTGTTCTGATTGCTACAGGAGTGGCAGCTAACTGGGGGTGCCAGGGAGCCCATTGGCTTTAAGTGCTGCTTTTGATACTGAACTGCTGGGGGACCCCAGCCTCTATAACTTTGTTCTCCATGGCACCCCCTGCTTCCTCCACCATCCCTCCTTGATATCCTTTAATCACAGGGTCAAAGAGAAGTTACTATCCCTTTTCCCCTGCAGTTATTCAGTCTTGAAACTGCAGGTATAAAAGGGAATCCCAATAAAAGAGATCGGCAGTGGACTCCCAGGGGACTTGGCGCCAGGCTTTATCTCCACTTCTCCTGTGACTGGGTGAATGTTCTCCCAGGCGCTTTTTCTCTCTGCAGGCCCCACACATTTCTCTAAGGGGTTGGGTTACTTTATAGATGAGTTTTTCAGGGTTTTGAGTATTTCCTTTTCACGCTGTGACAAATGTACAACTTTAAACATGGGGATGCAGGATTTGTTCTCTGTGGCTTCAGTTTGGGATGATTTCCAGGTTTCTGGATATAGGGACAGTTTTTACAAATATCCCAGGAACTGGAAGTCGGAAGTGGGCACCCCTCCATGTGCGTGTGGGGAGAGGGCGTGGACGCATATTTCATCTTGGTCAGTCCTGGGTTTTAGACCCTGTGATCTACTGGGCAGAGACTCTCCTTACTGCCTGCTACGTTTCTGTTGGGCTCAGCAAAGATGGACCCTGTTGTTCTGGCCTTTTAGCTCGACATATGCATCAAAGCTTGGTGGTGATGGTGGGAAGGGGGTGGGGTGGGGACTGCTGATCTCCTAGCAAGAGGCCCATGAGCTCTCTGCCTTTGTCCTCTTGGGCTTTCCCTTCATACTTTTTTCAGAACACAGATTAGAGGGAAATTTGAGCCGAGGGAAAGAGACAGTAGGCGCCAATAGAAAATCCTTGATTTGTCTTGGCCACCAGGGGATTGCCCCAGCTCTCCCAGGGAGAACGCCTGGTTTTCCCTGAGATCAGGCAGTGGGGCAGGGCAGACGTCCTGGCAAAGGCACAAGCACTGGTTAGATGTTGAGTCCATTTGGGCAGGCGGCCGCTCAGGGAAGAACCACACATGGCATGCGGGCAGTCAGTTCTGAAGATTCTACCAAAACGGCTGTTTTGGTCAACAAGAGCAACAATGGGGCTCAGAAAACAGAGACAGCCATACTAAGTAAGCCCTACCAGTCTGCAAGAGAAAAACATGCTTCTACTGATCCGAGAGGGAGCTTGGGAAGGCCAGGTGACAGCCCAGAGATCAGGGCACATGCCTGGCTCCATGTGGTCTCCCAAGTATTACTACATTCAACTCTAGAGACAACCCCTAGAATCACTGGGGGACCTGGATAAAGAGTAATATCACATCCTCAGATCCCTGGTTGGCTGAGAGACAACAGAGAAGGGAGTGGAGCGATAGTCTAGCAGGTAGTGCCTTTGCCTGCATGCGGCCGACCTGGGTTCGATCCCTGGCATCCCATATGGTCCCCTGAGCACAGCCAGGAGTAATTCCTGAGTGCAGAGCCAGGAGTAACCCCTGAGCATTGCTGGGTGTGACCTTCCAAAAACAGAGTCACCAGAGAAAGTTCCAAGAGGCCCCAAACCGTCCAAAAAGAGAAATAAATACAAAATTTATTTCTCAAATAAATTCTGAGAAATTCAAAGGGCACTGGGCCTGACATATGTGTGGACTAGGCACAAGACAGCAAGCAAGCCATCATCCCACTGGAGGCTCCATGGCCCAGAGGGAGGTTGGGTGTACTGAGGGTGAGCTGTCTGAGGGCTGCTCTGGTGTGGCCAGGAGAGCTACCGGCTGCAGGACTGAGAGAAACTGCTCAGCCCCATCTCCGAGCGGCAAGGAAGCAGAAGGTGCTTTGATCCTATAAACAGGTAAGGAGGGCGGTGAGCTGGAGGCTGGAGGGTGTGTCTCCAGAAACGCAGAGGGCTGTGGACGGTGCATTTTCTCTCTCTCTCTCTCTCTCTCTCTCTCTCTCTCTCTCTCTCTCTCTCCAGTTCTCCAGTTGGGTCCAAAAGCAGCAACAATTAAACCAGGGGTAAACACACACGCACATTCCTGCTCACTGACTTGCAAGCACCCAAGAGTCCGCTTCTTTTCTCCTAGTTGTGGCACATTTGTCAAATGAACCCCAGATGAATAGATAAATTCCCCAAAGCAGAGGAAGTATTTTGTTTTTCTGTAGGACAAATTCTTTATCCACAGTGTGCTTGAAATTAGACATTCATAACAAAAAGTCTAAGCGCAAACAAAATAAAACCAAACACAAAATAAAAACATTTTCTACAAAGTCATCTGAGCATTTGGGGAGAGCAGCTTGACAGTGGCAGGGAAGAGAGACAGGCTGTGAGCATATTTTGAATGTTAGAGGAGCAGGGAGACAGCGCCAGCAGCTGTCTTCTCTACCACGGGATTGGCAAATAGCTTTTTTCGAATCCCTTGGATACCTATAACAGTTACAACTGGGCTTTTACTGTAGCAGGAAACTTGACTGTGATTTTTTGGGGGTCGCACCCAGCGATGCTCAGGGGTTACTCCCGGCTCTGCACTCAGGAATTACTCCTGGCGGTGCTCAGGGGACCATATGGGATGTCGGGGGATCAAACCTGGGCCAGCACAGGCCGCCGCGCATGCAAGGCAAACGCCCTACCCACTGGGCTATCGCTCCTGCCCTGAACCAGAAGTGTTTAAGCTTCTGCAGTCTGGCCTTGCAGAGTACAGAAAGGCTGCATGCAAGTCTTCCGGACACCCCCACAGCAAGGTGAGATCCCAAAGGTCTACACACAGCCCCCCCACCCCCATGAAAGTAAGGGCTGTGAGCTGAACTGCAGCTGCCTCCAAGCACCGAGGAGATGTGTGAAAAGGAATAATGCATGTCATTACTGAGACTGGAGACTCAACTTGTCCATTCATGCATTGAGAAGCCCAAATTCATGGTGCTTATGCACTCTAAATTCCTCACCAAATCCAAGCCAATCACTTACATTTGAGCTGTGTGAAACTGGTAGTCGTTCAAGTGGCAAGAAAAATGCAACTCCTCAAAAGATCCTCAATAGTGCCATCAATTTTATCTCAGAGCTTAGAGAGCCTCCACAAATAAAAATCTCAATGAAGATGCAGAGTTTTCAGTGAAAAAGTAACAGCACTTCGTGGGACTATAAATGAGAAACAAAAGGCAGCAGAAATAAGCCTAGAAGAATTCAAATACTGGCAATATCATGCATGAACACAACTATGAAATAACTGTGACTGATAAGTTACTCAAAATACTTTTTGAGACTTTTTTGAGACTCTCAGACATGGGGCAGAGCTACTATTTGCTCTCCTTGTGCCCAGCCACTCATGAGGCTCCGGGAGGCATGGCGGGTTCTAGCCCTGGCCTGCCACCCCAGCAGAGCCTCACAACAAGCCAGACGACCCCCACTCCATGAGGGCCGCCATTTTCCACATCCGGACTTCCCTCTCGTCCCAACTCCACCCAGCAGACCAGACTATCACAGCCCGGATCATCGACAGCCACCCTGCAGCAGTTTTTTTTCAAACCTGCCCAGGTATGCTGAACCAGAGACTCTCAGACATGGGGCTGAGCTGCTATTTGCTCTCCCTGTGCCCAGCTGCTCATGAGGCGCCCGGGAGGCATGGCGGGTTCTAGCCCTGGCCTGCCACCCCAGCAGAGCCTCACAACAAGCCAGACAACCCCCCTACTCCATGAGGGCCGCCATTTTCCACATCCGGACTTCCCTCTCATCCCAACTCCACCCAGCAGACCAGACTATCACAGCCCGGATCATCAACACCCACCCTGCAGCAGTTTTTTTTTTTTCAATCCTGCCCAGGTATGCTGAACCAGAGACTCTTAGACATGGGGCAGAGCTACTCTTTGCTCTCCTTGTGCCCAGCCGCTCATGAGGCACCCGGGAGACATGACGGGTTCTAGCCCTGGCCCGCCACCCCAGTAGAGCCTCACAACAAGCCAGACGACCCCCTACTCCATGGGGGCTGCCATTTTCCACATCCGGACTTCCCTCTCATCCCAACTCCATCCAGCAGACCAGACTATCACAGCCAGGCTGGCGCGGCTGCTAGTGGCCACGGTTCATCAAAATTGCTTTATTTAGAGGTGACTACAAGAGTATGCCACCCGCACAGCAAGCCTGGCAAGCTGCTCGTGTCATATTTGAAATGCCAAATACCAGTAACATTTATATTAGGTCATTCCCATGACCTAATATAATGGTTTGAGGCTCTTTATGTTCCTGGAGAATGCCTTTGGGTTCTACTAGCATGAGACAGGACATATGGAGATATTACTGGTGCCGGCTCTAGCAAATAGATGATGAACGGGAAGATAGTGATAGTGATAGTGATAAGTTACTCAATAAAAATAACTAAATTGAAAACCGTGTGTGGGAAATAAGGAATATGAAGAAAGATCAAGTTTGGGCCAAAGAGAGAGCACAGTGGGTAGGGCATTTGCCTTGCACACGGCTGATGGGGTTTCAATTCCTGGAATCCCATACAGTCCCTCAAGCACTTCCAGGAGAAAATCCTGAGTGCAAAGCCAGGAGTTAACCAAAAGCATGACCTGGTGTGGCCCAAGTCCCCAACCCCCAATAAATAAAAAATAAAACAATAAATTACTAGATATGTGAAATAGCAGGAAAATGCAAGTCCATAATATCAGTAAATCGTAAATCTGAGAAATGACAAAGATGACAGAATTTTTGACAGGCACAACAAAATAGCTATTATTCCTGAGTTTTCTATAGTTAGGGATGTGTAGAATAATGGAAAAGAAATAGAAGATTTAAAAATGAAAAGAGGGAGAGGGACCGGAGCGATAGCCCAGCAGGTAAGGCGTTTGACTTGCATGCGGCCGGCCCATGCCGGCTCGGGTTCAATCCCGGCATCCCCATATGGTCCCGAGCAACGCCAGGAGTAATTCCTGAGTGCAGAGCCAGGAGAAACCCCTGAGCATTGCCGGGTGTGACCCAAAAAGCAAAAAAAAAAAAAAAAAAAAACGAAAAGAGGGGCTGGGATATTATTGAAAAAGCTCATGTCCCGCATGTAGGAGACTTGAGTTTCAATCTTTGGCACTGCAAGAAACAAATTAAAAAAAAACAAAGAAAATTCACAAAAGAGAGGAGAAATTAGGCAGGGATTAAGGTATCTGCCTGGCACATCAAATCCCCGGCACCACATAAGTTGCCCTGAGCACCACAGGAATGACTCCAGCACAAAGCCAGGAGAAAGCCCTGAGCATAGTCAGATGTGGCTCAAAAGGAGGAAGGAAGGAGGAAGGAAGGAAGGAAGGAAGGAAGGAAGGAAGGAAGGAAGGAAGGAAGGAAGGAAGGAAGGAAGAAGAAGGAAGGAAGGAAGGAAGGAAGGAAGGAAGGAAGGAAGGAAGGAAGGAAGGAAGGAAGGAAGGAAGGAGAGGAAGGAGGGAGGGGAGGAGGAGGAGGAGGGAGGGAGGAGGGAGGGAGGGAGGGAGGGAGGAGGGAAGGAAGGAAGGAAGGAAGGAAGAAAGGAAGGAAGGAAGGAAGGAAGGAAGGAAGGAAGGAAGGAAAGGAAGGAAGGAAGGAAGGAAGGAAGGAAGGAAGGAAGGAAGGAAGGAAGGAAGGAAGGAAACGAAAAGAATCAAATGAAATTTTTCAGCATTGGAAATTAAAAAATAAATCAGATATACAGTAAGAGGAACTTTTACTCACTGCTAGTGGCAAGGCAAAGCAGTAAGCTGCTTTGGAAGATAGTTTGGCAGTTTCTTATAAAGCGAAACATACTCTTACAGTATAATAAAGCAGTTGTGTTGCTCAGTATTTACCCAAATGAGTTAAAACGTATGTCCACATAAGATCCTGCATACGAGTGTTTATAGCAGGGTTATACCTAAGTGTCCAAACTTTGAGACAATCGATATATTTCTCAGTAAGTGAATAGATAATTAAAGTATAGTAAATCTGCACAATGGAGTCCTTTTTAAATTTTTTTTTTATTATACCACAGTGAAACATACAGTTACAAAGGTGTTCATAATTGGTTCTTGGTAATACAGTATTCCAGCACCCATCCCTCCACCAGTGCCCCATCCCCATCACCAGTGAACCCACACCCCCCCTCCCGCCCACCCCCAGGCTGCCTCAATAGCAGGTACCCCTTTTCCTCTATTTCTCTGTCTGTCAGTTCTCTCTCTCTCTGTCTCTGCATCTCTCTCCCCCCTTTCTTTTACACATTGCGGCTAGCCCTGCAGACATTATCATGTAAGTCTCTGTGTATGTTCAATGGTGCACAATGGAGTCTTATCCAATGCTAAGAAATGAGCTATCAAGCCATGAAAAGAGTTGAAGGAAACTTACATACATATAACTAAATGAAAGAAGCCTATTTGAAAGGTATTTTTAAGAGGTTGTGACGTTCTGGCAAAGGCAAAACTTGGGGAATGATAGAAACATCAGAGATAGGGTAGTGGAAGTCAGTGAAAAGACTCAGTGTGATACCCCCAGTGGCATATATCATTAAACATTTGTCAAAGTCTAAGGGATGTCCTGCACAGTGAATTCTAATGTAAACTGTAGGTGTTGGGTGGTAATGATGTGTTGGGTGGGGGGGGGCTTGTGAGTGGTAACACATGTGAGGAATATTTGTGGGGGATAATAACAGCAGGGGAAGAGATATAGCAAAACTGCAATTTTCTCTCAATTTTGCTGAGAATTTTAAAAGTTTTTGTTATTTATAATATTTTAATTATTTATAAAAATTTGTATTTCTGAAAAATAAAGTCTGTAAGATAAAAAGGATGCAAAGATAGATTAATTATCTACAAAGGAGATAAAGATTAATATCTCCTTAAAAACAATGGGAACTAGAGACAATGGAATTCAATTTTTAATTGTTGAGAGAAAACAATTCTCAGCTCAGAACTCTACCTCCAGTGAAGATGCTTCAAAAAAAAAAAAAGACTACATTGAACTATTTCAGTCAAGACAAAACTAAGATACTCAATTGCTAGTTTCTTCCAACTCTCACCAATGGGAATTTTCTTCAGGTGGAAGGAGGGTGATCTGAGCCAAAAGTCTACAGGTAATAAAGATAAAGACATCTGAAAACGTGGCCCAGAGAGCTGGCAAATGGCCACACTTATTCAACTCCTGGTGTTTCCCTTTGCATCGTGATGTTGCTGCTCCTTTAATCAAAGGATGGAAACTATTTCCCAACCTTCAAATATAAGCTGGGTCTGATTCAGAGCAGGACACGGAGCATCTCATGGATGTGTTATTCTGGTGTTAAACATTCACTCACAATCTTGGGTGCCTGAGCTGTCGCGTCCACAGTTTTGTCTGGGGGGACAATGCCAATTAGGCCCTTATGGAACTATTCAGCCCCATGTTATCCTACCCTCTGACAGTCAATTCACATAGGATCAGTTTTACTTGTCCTAGCCTAGGACAATGGACCAGCTCACAGTTTCATTTGAAATATTACATGGTGAATATTCTAAATCATTAAATCTGTGAGGTGATTTTTTGCTTTTTGCTCATTTTTGGACCACCCTCAGGAATTACATCTGGTGGAGCTCAGGGAACTTATCTGGGATGCCGGAGATGAAACCCAGGTTGGCTATGTGCAAAGCAATGTGCCCTAGCCATTGTACTATTTCTTCAGATGCTATGAGGTGATTTTAAAAAATTCAGTTAGGAGAAATAGGAGTGAACAATTAATAATGGTATAAATACATAATATTATGTATCACTGTATCACTGTCTTCCCGTTGTTCATAGATTTGCTTGAGTGGGCACCAGTAATAGTAATATCTCCATACATCCTGTCACAAGCAAGTGTAGCCCAAGGGCATCTGCTTGCTCCAAGGACAGGAAGAGCCTCAAACCATTCTTCAGATCATGGAATTGAAGTCCATAATTGTTACTAGTTTTTGGCATAACAAATAAAACACGGGTAGCTTGCCAGGCTCTGCCGTGTAGGTGGTATACGCTCAGTAGAAGGCTTTTTGGTGCTAAGAAATATCCCTTCCTGGGCCGGAGCGATAGTCCAGCAGGAAGGGCGTTTGCCTTGCATGTGGCCAACCCGGGTTTGATCTCTGGCATCCCATATGGTCCCCGAGCACTGCCAGGAGTAATTTCTGAGTGCAGAGCCAGGGAGAAACCCCCTGAGCATAACCGGGTATGATCTTAGATAACTTATTAAAAAATACCCATACCCTCCTACATATTTTAGCATATTTAGGAAGTTTATGGGCACAGGATATTATTTTTCCAATTGTTCATGGGTCAGGAAAAAAAGAAACTAATTAGGAGAGATCTTAGAGAGGGTAAAGAATTTACCTTGTAGTCCCTCAATCCTGACTTAATCTTTGACACTGAGTTAGGTCCCTGAGCATGGCCAACGGTCAAACTGAGCACAAAACCAGGAATAACTCCCAAGCACCTCTGGGTGTAGCCCCCAAATGCAACACATAACTGCATAAATAATATAGCATAGGATGGCCATAATACTAGAAATTGAAGTAGTCTAAAGTTGAGGGGGAAAAATAAGGTTTCTTTTTATCATTGAATAAGAAGTTCAGAAGTAAGCAATTTACAACTGGTCCAGTTGCTCAAGGAATTTATCAAGAACCCTTCTCCATTTGTCTCTCTGTTTTCCCTAGTCAAGATCAATCATCCTTATAGTCACAAAATAGCTGCTACACATCCAAGCATTGCTAAAGTGTCCCAGGCGGAATGATGGTGAGAATGTGATGCTATCTATCTTAGGTTTTTTTTTTTCTTCTTTTTTTTGGGTCACACCCCACAATGCTCAGAGGTTACTCCTGGCTCTGCACTCAGTAATTATTTCTGGCATTGCTAGGGGGACCATATGGGATCCTGGGGATCGACCCAGGTTGGCTGCGCAAGGCAAATGACCTCCACACTGTACTGTCGCTCTGACCCCTCTCTCTATCTCCCTCTCTCTATCTTTCTATCTCTCTACCTCTCTATCTCCCTCTCTCTATCTTTCTATCTCTCTTATCTCTCTATCTTTCTCTCTCTGTCTCTCCACCTAGCTATCTCTGTCAGCCTAAAGATCGAAAGGGTAGATAGTCTCCCAGTCCTGGCTTTGCAGTTCATTTGTCAGGAACCAAGTCTGCAGCATTTGTGTCCTCCGTCTACTCTTTTCTTGTCTTGTTTTGGGGCCACCCTAGCCATGCCCAGGGGCTATTCTTGGCTCTATTCTCTGGAGTGATCCCTGGCAGTGCTCAGAGGACCAGAGGAGTGCTCCTTTTCCCACCTGGATCAGGGAGGTGTAGAGAGGGAAGGGGAACAGGTCGGTACAGCATGGCATGCAAAACATGCACTTTGACCTCTGTTTTCTCTCTTTTACCCCAAAGCAATCTGTCTGCCATCTTGAGAGTCCATGGAGGTCGTGGAAGGAATGGCCATTACTCAAACAATCCACATACAATAGCTATTTAAACCTTGTAACAAACACCTAAGTCCCCGTCCTTTAATGCTGATGGTGGCGTTTCAGAGACAGTGTTAGGTGCACGGACCACACACTTACCAAGCGGCAGAATTCGCAACTAGGTCAGCCATTCTCTTCCCAGTGTCCACCCTTTCTCAAAAGCGAAATAAGCGGTGCTTTTTGATTTAATGCATCTTAAGGACATGCTTTCTAAACCAGTGGTTTTTTTTTATCATTAATTCTTTATTAAATTTTGTGATCAGAACAAAAAGGGACTTAAGTTATGTACACTTGAAGTAGTTGATACTGTACAATATTTTCTTTTTTTAATTTTTATTTTATTAATTTTTTATTATACCACTGTGAGATATACAATTACAACGTTGTTCCTGTTTGTAGGTTTTGGTCACATAGTGTTCCAGCACCCCCCCTCCACCAGTACCCATTTCCCACCACCAATGTGCCCAATTCCCTCCCCCTCCCATAGCCTGCCTCCATAGCAGGTTCTTTATTTCTTTTCTCTCTCCCTCTCTCTCTTTTCCTTCTCTTTTTACATATTGTGGGTTGCAACACATACACTTAGAGGGCATCATGTGCATTTTTTGCCTGTATTTAATGCTCAGTTCTAGGTTTAAACCAGTGCTTTTTGAAGCATAACCTGGTCCTGCTTCAAAAACAACCTGAGGTGTTTATGACAAATGCAAATTCCCTGAGGTACTTTCCCCACTAACCCTAGCACATGTTCCAGAATGGAAACACAGGAAGTTGCATTTTAAGAAGCCTTCTTACCCTCTCAAGAATAAAAAGGATTTTTAAAAAGATGAAAAAGGAAAAAAAGAAAACATTTGTAAATGTCTTTTACCTTAAAAAATACTGCTAGGAAATTAGGAGACACTTTAAATTTGGAGAGCTATGATTTCAAACTTCTAATTTATTGGTTCCTTCAATAGAGTTTGTTTAAGATCTATGGCCCATGGAAATTTCCTACTAATATCAGGAATTTAAATTTAAAAATAGGCTGCTTCTCCTTCCTGCTCCTTGGCTTCCTATGAAACATGTTCAGTTCCATGGAAAATGTTAAGGGCTGGAAGCGTGTGTCAGAAGATACCCAAGCATGGAACAACGAAGGCTGTGCAAGGGGAAAGCACAAAGCAAAATGAACTGAGCTACATGCTCATCCCATGAGCACTGACGAGAATCTCACCGAGCTGGAGAGGGAAGGGCAGGGAAATGGCATTGACTAAATATTTACTATGTTCCAGATGCTGTTTCAGACACATGACATCATTTCGGAGGCCCAAGACATGTGATTCAATCCCTTTCATTTATAAATAGGACAGGTTGGTATTATTAAATTTCCATTTTAATGACGAAGAACCTCAGGATGGAAGAAACCTCTTCAGCCTTGCATGAAGTGAATCATCCATTCATATAGTAGTAACTCATACAGTGAATTTCCTGCTAATTCTTTACGTCATGCAAGACACTGAGAAAAGAGGCATGTGGACAGGTCAGAGCTAGCACAAGGCCCTTAGGTGTTGCCTAGGTGCGTCTTCAAGGAAGAACTTGGAAATGAGCAAGCAGACTGGGCCTGGACCTGAAGCAATCTCTACCACTTGGTCTACCTGTTCCAGGGTGCAGGAGGTGAGTGTGTGGTCCGGTGGTGTCCAGTGGCGTTCAGAATAGCCGCACCTTTGGCCAGAGCCGACGCTACACCATGGTTAGGTAGCTCACCCTCTCTCTGTCTGGTCCTTACCTGCCGGGAGAGGAGCAAGTGGTGTGTGGAAAAGAGTCTGGAACTTCAAAGGGAGAAGAATCCTTAAATCTTTTTTTTTTCCCTCCCCACTCCCCCAGTACCCTCAAATCTTATCACTCCATTCCCTACCTTGGGGATTGCTATTATTTTCCATAGAGCCAGTGAAGAAGACACGGAGGCTCAGAAGCGAACCGACTGTCCAAACGGTGTCCTATGCAGGCCAGCAAGAGGAGAGGTCTTAGATCCCATTAGCACCCATGACCACTCTCCCTGGTGGGTGTATAGGTGGGGAGTTCTCAGGGGGCTATTCGGGCTCCGTGCTCACCCCCTGGCGGTGCTTTGGGGGTACCTTATGTGGTGCGCGGGATGGAACCAGTGGCCCTGCCACTTAGCTCCTGGATTATTATGCTTCCCTGTCCTTTGCATCCCTGGCTTGGAAGACTTCACTGGCAGGTGCAAAGCTCCTGGGCGGAGCGCTAAAGTCATTTGCAAATTAATTCTGCGGGCTGGTTCTGATTGCTGCTACCAAGGTTTATTTTAACTTTCCAGGCTCAGATCACACAAGGAGATGACATTCCCTCCATAAAAGGTTCGGGAGGGGGCGAGGGGAATGTTCTCTGTGCGAGGCAGCAACCTCCTTGTTTGCGTCTAGAGAGGGGACTAGTCTGACAGGAAGAATTACAAATCTGGAGCTCATTTTGGCCTCCCAGAGGGAAGGTGGGTGGAGCGTCTCACAGTAAATCAGGGATTCAGAATGAAAACGCAGCCGGGTTTATTTGGGTTTCTAGTGACACCTCGGAATGACTGTGTGGGCGTGTCGGAAGCAACTCAAAGTTAAAACTGCTCCCCCTCTGCCCCAGGGGTGGGGTCTGGGGAATGGGGGCTGGGCGGCGCTGCAATGCTTTGGGGAAGGCAGTGCGGACCTTCCTTTGCCCACCTGGACCAGGGGCGGATGAAAAGGGAAGGGGAGCGGTTCGGGCTGGGTCAGCTCGGAGTTGGAATGAGGTGGGAAGCTCTTTTGGGGGTGGGGGTCGTGTCTGAGCTCCAGAGCTTAAGACTACGACGCGGGTGGGACACTGGACCCAGACGTAACGGGCGATTTTGTCAGTTTTGGGGCCACATCCGGCAATGCTTGGGGCTTCCTCCTGGCACTGTACTCGGGGATCACTCCTGGCGAGGCTCTGGGGACCCTATGGAGTGCCGGGGATCGAACCTGGGCCGACCACATTCACGGTAAGCGCCCTGCCCTCGAGTACCGTAGCTCCCGCACAACGGGAGCTAAATTTGGGAGCCAGAGTGGACGCTGACCGCGAGGCGGGAAAGAGACCCGGTCGTATTCGTGAAGGTCAGTAAGGAAGGATCCTGGGAAGAAGTTGAGGCGTGGGTCCAGGGATGGGAAGTTGAAGCAAGCCCAAGAATACTGCGGATCTGCGCGAATGTTGGGGATGGGTGGGTGCAGAGCAGTGATTGGGTGGGTGGGGGGAGGGTGGAACCCGAGTGCCCGATCAGGGACGTCAAAAAGCAAAGAGAGTCAAGCGGGCCTTAGCCTTTTACGACAGCTACTCACACGCAGGGTGGCCCAGAGCTCAGCCCCGGGCTGATGGCTCCGCCGGACAGGGGCCGACGGTGCACCCGGCCCGGACACCGTCAGCGTCCCGCCGAAGACCTGCATTTAGCAAGGGTCGGGGTTTGGCGGCGCAGGGCTCCCGGGAGTTTGGGGGCGTGGCCAGCGGGCCGACGACCCCGGCTCGGGATTGGCTGGCCCGCGGGCCCACGGGCGGGGCTCCGGGCTGGGTCCCATTCGGCCTCGGGTAGACAGGCCGGGAGGCGGGGCCGGCGGGAGGCCGGCAGCCAATGGACGCGCGGCCCCGGAGCAGATACAAAGGGCCGGAGCAAGGCCGCCGCGGCGGCGGGGAGGTGGGGCGAGGCGAGGCTTGCTGAGGCGAGGCGTCGGCCGGGCCGGGCCGGGGCCACAAGCGGCGGCGGCGGCGGCAGCGGGACTATGGAGGCGGTGGCCGCTGGGCCGCGTCCCGGGGCTGCTGGTCCTCCCTCGTGCTGGCGACGGCGGCGACGCTGGTCCCGGGAGCTGCGGGTGAGCGGCGGCTCGGCGGGCCGACGGGCGGGCTGGCGGGCGGGCGGCTGTGGGGTGCGGGCCGGGCCTCTGGCTCGTTCCTTCTCTTTCTCAAACATGGCGCGGGGCCGGGGGCGCAGGTGGCGGCGGTGCCCGGGGCCGGGGCCACGCGAGCCGTAGGCGGATTCGGGCCGGGGGTGTGGGTCGGAGCGCGGTGGACGTGCCCGGGCCGCGGCTCCCCATCCCGGGCTGGGGTCGCGGTCTGGGGGAGCCCATGGGCCGAGTGCTGCGAAGTCGGGGGCTGTGCCCTGGGAGCCCGTGAGCGCGGGCCGAGGGGGCGAGGCCGAGCTGCGGGCGCTCCCCGCCTCTTCGCCGCTGGCCGCCGGCTCCCGGGAGGCGCCGCACCGCGAGCGGTTTGGGGACGCCCGGGGCGGGCTAGAGGGCCGGCGGGGCTGAGCTGGGGGCCTCCAGAACTCGGCCATGTGGGGGGTCCCGCCGGGCCGACCAGGGCTGGGGGTGACCCTGGGAAGGAGAGCGGCGACGCTTTGTGTGAGGCTGGGCGGGATGTCGCGGCTTGGGGGGCGTCCGGGGAGCGCCGCAGCGTTGCAGCGTTTCCCCCAAGTAGAAACTTGCAGTTTTTTCCCCTCTCGCTGCGCGGGGTCCGTGTCGTTGGCACCGGGGAAGTCTCGGTTGTTGCATCGATCCGAAGAAGCTTTTATTTCCGCGCCGGCGGTGATCGGTCTCTGGAGTGACACTAGTTTGAATCGGTGGTTTTGTGGAGCTGGTTGTTGCAGCCCGCGCGGGTGGGGAGCACGTTTGCACCGTTTTTTTGTTTTGTTTTGACCGAAATATATTTTTATTACGTGGGTGGAGGAGCGAGGCCCCTAGGAAAGGGGACTGAAGAGCTTTGTTGCATTCGGACTTAGAACGTTAGCTAGAATGTAGAGCACATCCCACACGATATTTGTTTCCGAAGTTGGACAGCAAACGTTTTGTTTTTAAAACAAACAGAAAACCCCCAAAAAAAAAAAAAGGCCTCTCCAGATGGAGGGTGCCAGTTATTACCGAGTTTCTTTCTTTCTTTTTTTTTTTTTAAGAACTTAATACGATCTAGGTGCGTGAGGGCCATCGAAGCGCAGGAGTTAATCCTCACTGTGGAAACCTTCGGATCTAGTGGTGACCCATTGTATGGAAGAGAAAACTGAGATAAGGGGGCCTTGAACCCCATTCTAAGACTTGCTGTTAGAGTTTGCACCCAGGGTTGTTTCTCAAGACTTCCCGGCTGCAGATTTCCTGACACAACCTATTTTTCTCTCGTCTTTCTTTTGATGAACGGTTCATCTGTGTTTTGGCTTTTAGGATTTTTAGCCGCGTTGGAAATTAGATTGGCGCATCATCAGCCCCCAGGAGTCCCTACACTTGCTCTCCGACGTTGACTGGGAGCAGTGGCTTGAGGGTGTGCCGCAGGTGTGCACAGGTGGGGGCCTGCGTGGTTCAGCAGCGAGCAAGGCATAGCCCCAACTCGCAGGCCACTCATTCTTTGCATCGCGTAGCCCACCGTTTCCCACCTCTCCTTACTGCGTCCAGGTAACAGTGCTGGGCTTTAGTGGTGCCCTGGAGAAACGAGTTTGCCCACCGGAGTTGGCCCACCTTGTTGGCGTCGGTCAGGGGCTGCAGATGCTGTGACTGACTCCCAGCCCTTGCTCGCTGCGTCTTGCCTGCCTGCCTGCCTGCCTGGGCGATTTCCGTCCATCCTGTTGTGCCTCTGAAAGCAGCTTTTCAAAACTTACCATTTGTCTCTTTATGAGCTTTCAATTGTTTCCTATTGTCTGGGTGTAAGTTGCTGCTTAGTTCTCCAGATTTCTCTGGGGCAGTTGGTTCCCTGTTACAGCACACAGCTCCGGACGTGTGTGTGTGTCCCGAATACGCAGCCCATGTGAGAATATGGGGTTCCTGAATACGCAGCCCATGTGAGAATATGGGATTCCTGAATACGCAGCCCATGTCAGAATATGGGGCTCCTGAATACGCAGCCCATGTGAGAATATGGGATTCCTGAATACGCAGCCCATGTGAGAATATGGGATTCCTGAATACGCAGCCCATGTGAGAATATGGGGGGGTCCTGAATACGCAGCCCATGTGAGAATATTGTTTCCTGCCCCCTGCCATTGTACAGCTTTGTTCTTCTTTGCATACATGCCTAAAACCCAGCTCTTTGTAATGAGCATCTCCTCTTTTTTTTTTTTAATTTTTTTTATTTTTACAATTACAAAGATATACAATTAAAAAGTTCATATTTGGGTTTTGGTCATACAGTGTAGCAGCACCCATCCCGCCACCAGTGCCCATCTCCCACCACCAACGTCCCCGGTTCCCTCCCCTCCCCCCCAGCCCTCCTCCATGGCAGGTTCTTTATTTCTTTCCATTTCTCTATCTTTCTCTTTTCCTTCCTCTCCAGACTATGGATTACAGAACATACATTAAAGGGTTGTCATGTGTATCCTTTTGCCTCCATTTAAGCATCTCCTCTTTGAAGACGGCCTCAGGTCTGGTCCCTTCCCACACCTTCCCTCTCTCTCTCCCTTGGCGGCTTTTCTGCAGGTTACTGCCCGGCTAATCTTCCTCAGCCTTCCCTGGAGAGGGTTTACAAGATTTCCCATTTGTATTCAAGTTGTAGACTTGAGGCTTATGATTAGGGCCATCTCTCGGGTATTCAGCTCGGGGTCTTGTCTAATGAAGACACTCGGTCCCAGCGATTTCTGACTTTCCACCGACTCCTGACTTCAGCTTATTTTATTTTTGTTCCTTCCGAGAGTGTGAGGGAGAGGAATTCCCATCCTGGCCTTTCTAGACGGTTTAGGTTGTGCACCCTTTATTCGACCCCCGCCTCCCCATACACACACAAACCCCGCATGGTATAACACAGCTTATGTTGTCCGTTTTTACTCTGGCACTGTCTGACATGCTGCTCTCTTGCACATGTAGTGCCCGGAGGGTAAGGAGCATGCCGTTCCTTTTGCTCTGAGAGCCTAGTTCTTTTATATTTTGTTCCACTTAAATGCCCACTAATTAAATTAATTCCATTTGGATGAATGGTCTTATTTTATATTTACACTGCTTCATATTATAGTGTACTTTATACACTACTAATGATAATTCTTTGTATACATAATCAGGAGAAGTCCTAGGAAGTGATGAAAGAAGCAGTTGGTTATTAGAGTTGGTTATTTTTTCTCAACTTCAACTCTACTGATGCAGAAAATGGGATGATGTTTACTGTACTTAAATCACAGGTTGTGGAGATCACTGAGAATATTGCACTGGAGTGTGAGGTTGCTGTTTTGTATTGTTAGTAATAGAATTGTTCAGTTGCATGCCTACTGGGCCATATGTGTTTTGATTGATCAGATCGCCTTTTGATTACTTGGTACCTTTGTAATGCCTGTTGTTAAATATTTTTAATGTCAGCCCTGCAGAGTGACCTAAGTATCCAAAGATGGAAATGATCAGTGTGATTAGGGGAGGAGTTGTTTTATTTTTGCTTTTTTGGATCACACCTGGCGACTCTCAGGGGTTACTCCTGGCTCTGCACTCAGGAATTACTCCTGGCAGTGCTTGGGGGACCATATGGGATGCCGGGATCGAACCCAGGTCGGCCACATGCAAGGCAACTGCTATACCTGCTGTGCTATCACTCCGGCCCCTAGGGGAGATTTTTTAAGATTCTTCTGGTCTTAAATTTGTTTTTAATAAATGGCTAGAATCCTGATGGACAGAGTGGGGCTTCGTTGATTAGTATGCTTTCACTGTAAGTTGTGTCTTCTAAGATAAACTGTCCTGTAGGACTAAGATTTTTTAAAAAAGTTAATTTAAAAACTATTTATTTGGGGCCAGAGTGATAGTACAGTGGGTAGGGCGTTTGCCTCGCATGTGGCAGAGCCGGATTTGATCCCCAGCATCCCATGTGATCCCCTGAGCACCATCAGGTGTAATTCCCCTGAGTACAGAGCCAGGAGTAACCTTTGCACATTGCTGGGTGTGACCCCTCTCCCCGGCTGAAAAACCAAAACTATTTATTTATCTGGCTGTGCTCAGAGCGTCTAACTCCTGGCTCTGGTTAGGGATCCTTCCTGGTAGTCTCTGGGGAAGAGCTGTAGTTCTGGTGATTGAAGCAGTGGGCCTACTGTGAGCAAGGCTGGCACCTTAACTTCTGTACTGTCTCTCCAGCCTAGAACTAAAACTTGGATCAGTTGGTTGTTAAATTGTACTTTACCTTAGGTTTCTTTGCTCCATCCATATTGTGAAATTTGCTTTGTTAACTGCTATTATTCCCCAGTTCTAGAAATGCTATAATATATGTGCTTGGAGACAACACAGGTAATTTAAAAATTATGGAGAGATTAATTGGCATACCCATTAGGACTATGCATTCTAATAGTGAAAGCCTTAATCGTCTCTAGTTTATGCAGGTACAAAGCGGTGGCTCAGAGATGAGGGGTGTTTCTCAGGGTTGAGCAGAACTGAGAGACTATCCCTCTTGTTGAAATTAAATGGGGAAGACTGATGTGATTAAAATAATCAAGAGGGAGATAAAGCCTGTTCATTCATTGTTGTCAGGGCGGCGGCCTGGCTAAAACAGATACCCAGATGCAGCCCCGTACAGAGAACTGTTGTACTGCATCAGGTATCTTCATGTCTTGTGAAGGAAAGAGCGCCAGTGCCCTTCCTGTGGATGGCCGTTCTGATGTGAGAACAAGTCTCTTCAGAAGCACAGCCTCCTGCAGATGTTGACAGACCCCGTGCCTGTTGCTGGGCTTTCTTGGTCGTGGATTACATAATGCTCGTTCTCTAAACAGATGGACTGTGATTTGATGTCATGTAATTTGGTCCATCTTCACTTCCTACTTCTGGAACTGAGGGCAGATGTTGGCATGTTTCTCAAGGATTTACATGCTTTGCTCCATAGAACTGGCTCAAGAAAACTTCTGCAATCTTTTCAGAATTTATGGTCTATTTTGATCAATGCCTAGGGCAGTATTTAATGATTTTCTTACCAGAATTCGCCCAATATCAAATTCAAGCAGTCGCTATAACTTTGAGGCTTGCTGCTATTCTGAATTGGATTCAGTTTTACCCAGGTAGTTTTGACCTAGGTAAAAGAGTGGTTTCTTATGGTGACTTTTTCTGGTAGAAGTTTATGATTGACTTACACAGGTTTTTTTTGTTTTTTCAACCTTAGATCAGAGATTCCCAAACTTACTTGGCCTACTGCCTCCATTTCAGAAAAAAAATTATTCAGTGACCTCTTGCAGTCTGCCTTCTTTAAGGAAACAAGCATAACTCCCCGACCCCCCAAACACAATTTCACCTGACCTTCTTCTGCTGTTCCAACCCGGTCACCACGGTGACCCAGAAGACAGACAGTATGCCTCACTTTGAGAAATACTGCATTTGACAAACTCTTTCTCAAATAGGTCTAGTGTTTTTTTTTTAATCTGTTGTTTGGTTTTGGGGCCAAACCTAGAGATGCTCAGGAACTGTCCCTGGCTCTCTGCTCAGGGGTGACCCTGTGGTGCTCTCGGGCACTGTGTTCAGTGCCGAGGATTAAGCCAGGGTCAGCTCTGTGTAAGGTAAGCACCTTGACCCTAGTACTGTCTAGCCTGAGTCTCATTGATTTTATGGATCATTTATAGTTAAGAGCTTGCTGTTTAGAAAGCTACTCCTTCATTTTGGCAGTAAGTGCAATCTATGTTATAAAAGATGACTTTTATACATAAAAATATGACTTCCAGAATATAAATACAAGTTAATTTGGCATTTATAGATGATTCAGTGGTACTAGCACCAGCTTCTAAGAATATGCCAGGCATTCTATCATCCTGTTTCATTTCATTTTTATACCTGACTCTGGTTGATAGTTAGAGAATCGTTTAATTAATTATTATCTATTCTAATTCATTCTTGCAGACTAGTTTCCAAAATATGTTTTTTGGGGGCCATGGTTGGGTCACACCTAGTGGGTCTACTTCTGGCATGGTGCTCAAGGGTTGCTCCTGGCAGTGCTTAGGAGATATTGAGCTGGGCATCGAACCTAGGCCTCTGGCATGCAAGACATGTACACAAACCCTTTGAGCTAGCTCTCCAGCTAAAGAAGATTCACTAAATCTTAGTTTCCAGAGGTCGGACTCAGGCGATAACTGATTGGTTCTTTCTCAGGGTCTTTCCAGCTCTCTTAAGCTGTTAGTATTTTGTTTTGTTTGGTGCGGGGTGTCTGCACAGCTACTGATGCTCAGGCCGTACTCCTGACTTCCTGAGCTCAGGGATCACTCCTGGTGGTGCACAGGGGACTGCATGGGGGACCAGGGACTGAACCCAGGTTGGCTGTGCGCAAGGCGAGCACCCCCTCAGGTTGTTTGCATTTTTTTTTTTAGGAAGCCATAAGAAGTTTAATAAACAGCAGGGAACATTTCAATTACCAATATTGTTTGAGTCTATAAACATGTTTAGAATGACTTAAAATCTAATAATAAAAATGATCTCTTATTGGGTGCCAAGCCTGGGTTACAAGTGTAAAAGAGACTTAAAGCACTTTAACTTTTTATTTTCCATAAAAAGGCTATACTGTTGCCAGCCAGGTTGTTTATATTTTATATTGCAACATTTACCTAAAAGTGCATTTACAGAAAGATGGCACTGTTAGGTAGAACAGATATAAACAGCAGTACCCCATGATTGGGCAGGACATGAACTCTGATGACTAATTGTTGTTTGCTCGGTACTTACGCTGATTTACATATATTGTAGCAAGTTCCTTCTCAAGGCTCTGCAAGTGCAGAACCAAAAATAACTGAAAATATGAATTAGAAAAAGAAAAATCCTCTCAGCCCATCAATAATTTTTCGGTTTTTATTTTACTCTATGCATATTTTAAAAGTATAACAAACCCTCATTAATCATCCTGTTTATTTTAATCATTATCAAAGTGAATCAAAGTGTTAACTAATTGAGCAAAGAGTTTCAACTTGTAGAAGAAATAGCTGCTTTCAATGAGAGCAATGCTATCGTTACTAATTATATTTAGTAAGGATATCATAAAGATGTAAAGATATGAGGCATAAAGATGTAAAAGGCAGACTTGCTTTCAAGAAGGGGAAATGTAAAAATTCAGTAATAGCCACCACAGGAATTGCTGTATGGAAGTGGTGGAACTTGGTCTCCGTGCCTTGCCGATTGGAGAGAGTTTAGACCTGATGCTGGCATGGGGCCGAGAGAAAGTAGTCTTCGGAAGGGGGAAGGTAGGTGAAGAAGCATGCTACGTTTCACGAATTGTAAGAAGAGAAGTGTAAGTTTATGTTGTTCAGAGTGGTTCAGAATTGTAGGCCTGGGAATCAGGTGGCTGCTTTCTGTTGTAGGGAGACTGTCTGGCTCCACCACAGGCTTGTGGGGGAGAACGTGGCCGCCCAGGGAGACGGCTGAGTCAGACCCATGGCACCTGGTCTGACGGCACCGGGGACGGTAACAGTATCCTAGTGCAGACATTGCAGTGGCCAGTGGTGGGTCCCGTGCATGGCTGACCCCTGCCTGCTGCCCTTCCCTGTCTTGTCTGCTTGGCCGCTTTCACCCTCGTCCACCTCTAAATATCTCCCTTTCACAACCAAGCTTGCTCTGATCACTTTTTTTAAAAAAATACTTTATCATACCATCATGAGATATACAATTACATAAATGTTTATGTCCAAGTTTCGGTCATACAGTGTTCCAGCACCCATCCCTCCACCAGTGCCCATTTCCCACCACCAATGTCCCCCATTCCCTCCCCTCCCCCTAACCTGCCTCTATAGAGAGTTCTTTATCTCTTTTCTCTTTCTCTCTTCTCTCTTCCTTCGCTTACACACTGTGAATTGTAATGCATACATTTAGAGGCTATCATGTGTATCTTTTTGCCTGTATTCAATACTCAGTTCTAGGCTGGTATTATCACTTACAATTGTTAGCACACTGTTCCCTTCTCTGTCCCACTCAACCTCCGACTCCCAGACGCTTGTGGTAGATTCCATTTTTGGAAAGACCTGATCCGTGTTTTCTCTGACTTGGATATTGGTATTACTATATATACATACATATATATGTATTTATATATTTATGTGATGCAGATAAATGCAGTCATTCTATATCTGTCTTTTTCCTTCTGGCTAATTTCACTCAACATGACCCTCTCCATGTCCATCCTATTTATAGGCAAATTTCATAACTTCATTTTTCCTAAAGGCTGCATAGTATTCCATTGTGTAGATGTACCAAAATTTCTTTATCCAGTCATCAGTTCTCGGGCACTCTGGTTGTTTCCAGATTTTGGCTAGTTTGAATAGTGCTGCTATGAACATGAACGTGGGGATGGTGTTTCCGCTGTGTGTTTTTGACCTCCCAGGGTATATTCCCAGGAGTGGTATGGCTGGGTCAAATGGAAGCTCAATTTCTAGTCTTTGGAGGAATATCCATGTTGTTTTCCAGAAAGGCTGTACCAGTTGACATTCCCACCAACAATGGATGAGAGTCCCATTTTCCCGCATCCACACCAGCACTTGTTGTTTCTGCTCTTCTGGATTTGTGCCAACCTCTGTGGTGTGCGATGATAGCTCATTGTTGTTTTGATTTGCATCTCTCTGATGATTAATGATGATGAGCATTTTTTCATATGTCTTTTGGCCATTCGATTTTCCTCCTTGTCGAAGTTTCTGTTCATTTCTTCTCCCCATTTTTTGATGGGGTTGACTGTTTTCTTCTTGTAAAGTTCTACCAGTGCCTGATATATCCTGGATATTAACCCCTTCTCAGATGGATATTGGGTGAATATTTTTTTTCCCATTCTGTGGACTGTCTTTGTATTTTGGTCATTGTTTCTTTTGAAGTGCAGAAACTTTTTTAGTTTCATGTGGTCCCATATGTTTATCTGATCACCCTTTTAAATTGCCATTGTCTTTGTGTCTTTGCTGCTTTTTTTGTCCCTGTTGTAATTTCTACTAGAATATAAGGTGCATGAAAAAGAACATCTCCCATCTTCTTCACCCACACATCTAAAACACACGGCAAGTCCCTGAGCGGCTGGGCCCTCACTAAGTGTTGAAGATGGCAATAGCTCTTCTCTGTAAAAAAGGCCAAGTATGGAAATTGAGGACTCTGAAAACCAAGAAACAAAGAATGAGCGACTTCAAGATTTTTACAACTGCTTAATGCTCTTAACTAGCAAGGAATTTGGTTAAAGGAAAACTAGTGGAAATGAACAGTGATTGGCATGTTGACTTTGGGATGAAGATAGAATAGCGAGGTGGGATTGTTTCATAGTCACCTAAGATTGGACATACTTGCAAGTCGCAAAGAAATTAGTCATAGCATGTTGCCTGACCTCCGTTCTATTTTCCTTTTGGATTCCAGCATGTTAAGTAGCCGTCCTTAGCTGAGTGTTGGTTTTGCCGGAGCTCCTTCCTGGGCACTGTCTGCTCGGTCACTGAGATGCTTCTCTCCTGCACTGCAGGCTCTTGCTCAGTCCTCAAAGTCCTCCTGGCCTTGATGATCCTCTGTCAGAGCCAAAGAAGTTCCGTACTCCGAGAATGTGTGATCTTGTATTGAAATGAGTCTTCAGGACGGACTGATTTCTCTGCAGTAATATGATTGAATTCCTGGGTCTTGGGACTGGCTGTGGGTGCTGGCAGATACAGAAGAGACAAAATTTCCAGTTTCAGACCAGCTCCCCGCCCCCTCGGCCAGCTTCAGGCCAAGACTGCGATGATGTAGGTGCTATCCACACTGTTCACCTAGCCCCTGCTGGCACCCTGCTGCCTTGCTTGTGAAGTCTCCCAGGCAGCCGTTTTTCTCCATGAGCCCTACACTGCGCAGCTGTATTTCTATACCATCTTTATTTTTCTTCCTTGGATCAAACTTTTGTTTTCTTTACAAGTTTTGAAAGAAGTCGCATTTAATCATGTGTCTTGGTTCTCAGAAAATTGATAAATGTTTTATAGGAGTGAGTATGTGTATATATGTATGTGTGTATATATATACACACACATACATACATACATACATACATACATACATATATATTTAAATATGAGTCTTCATGTCTTGGGAATCAGTGTATCTCTCAGGGACTCACTTCTCAAAGGACGGTATAGCACCTACTTAAAGAAAGACCAAGAAAATTGTATGTAGTTCTGTTTAGTTGATGACAGTGACTATTCAAAATATATATGGGAATTATTTAAATATTTAGATAAGTGAAAAAACATTTTTTGGAAGAGGAATTAGATGTCTTTGTCATGAGGTACTACACTTAGTTGACTGAGAAACATTTACAGATTTCACTTGATATAAGAAAGGTCTTTTCAGCAAATGAGCTGACTTAAAGTGTTATTTTATAAAGGGCTGTGTTTCTAGAAATAGGCAGAGGCTGACCTACCTACCTGAGAAACTATAAAGACATTCCTTTGCTTTGGGTAAGAGGTTGGAATTATCTGTAAGCTGTATTTGTACTCTAAATTTGTATTTGTACCTTGAGGTATATATTCTAGGCTTTCTCATCTCTTGTTTTATTTTTTATTTTATTTTATTTTTTTTGCTTTTTGGGTCACACCCAGCAATGCTCAGGGTTACTCCTGGCTCTTTGCCCAGGAATTACTCCTGGCGGTGCTTGGGGACCATATGGGATTCCGGGATCGAACCCGGGTCATGTGCCAGGCAAACACCCTACCTGCTGTACTATCGCCTCCGGCCCATCTCTCTCTCTCTCTCTCTCTCTCTCTCTCTCTCTCTCTCTCTCTCTCTCATTTAAGAGAACATGTATACAACCTTGTGAGCAGGTGGTAAGGATATTCCCCAGGGTTACTTGAGGGTTAGGTGCTGAACCCAGTGACACTTGCTTCAGTGTTGTAGGCCGCTCTTTGGTCCTTGGGCCTGCCATGCTGAAGACCAAATGGTGATGGGAACTTCAGGCCTTGAGTAGCATGGAAGGTTGAGGCATAAAGGCTAATCATAACCCTTTAAGCTTTCCTTGACCCTTTGTTCATTGTTTTCAGCTTACGGACAGGTCCCCACCTTCCTGTTGCTCCAAATAAACACTTTCCTAACTTTCTTACAGTATAGTAAGCTTGGAATAAAGCCATATACATTATGATCAAAACTAATGTAGAGCCAGTGAGTAAAAGAACAGAGAAAGGGGAGCTTGCCCCCGCTTTGGCGGAGGAAAGCTCTTTCAGTGGAGCACAGTATGCTGAGAACCTTCCAGTTCCTGAGGAGACTGTCATTCCCCCCGCCCCAACCTGGACACATGCCCCCTTAGTAAAACCCAGCCCTGGTTTTACTGCGATTGCCGTGCAGGCAGAATCTTCAAGTGGGAAGAGGTTCCTGAACACCGGAGGCCCTGTGACTTGTTTTCAAGCTTCCCTGCCACATGGTCGATTCAGTTTTGTGCTTCTGCTTATTTTTTTTTTTTCCTTCGAAGGCTCTAATCCAAGGAGGGCACCTAGTTTTACCCTTTAGCCAGTGAAATAGCCATTGTACTGCTGGAGCAGTCAACGGAAGTTTTGCTCTGAGTTTTGAGGGGGCGATTTGAAAGGGAGAAGGTTTCTGGAACCTTGGGTGGGAAGGGGAGGTGGGCACACAGCTGTTCACCGTGGTGTTGGAATTGTGTGCATAAGGGGCCGCTGTTACCGATACTCGAAGTCACAGAACCTCAGTCAGTTTTTCAGTTTTACTAAAAGCTAGAGGATAATGAATAGAGTAACATGAAACTATTCAACCTGACTTGGAGACAGTTTCTTCTGTCCTTATGTTTTGGCCTAGCTTCAGTTGGCATCTAAGTACTACCCTAGGCTGAACTAAACCACTTGCCTTTCTTCAGACAGCCTTTGGACAGCAAGCTTCAGAGAGCATCTGTGCTTGGGCTTCCTGTTTTTTGAGCCGCCTCCTTTCTGGGAGATGGATGTTGGAAACGGTGACTTTATTTGGCATTTAATACCCTTGCCCACAGGGCCTACATATAGAGGTCACATAGGACCCTCACAGTTCATGTGAGAGAAACTCGAATATGTTAATATGCTGGACATTTTTTATTAGAGACATGCTGATTTTATTGAAGACAAAGACAAGTTTCTCCGGAGCTGCTTTTAACCAGACTCTGTCCTACAAGCCTTTCAAAAGCACATTTAGGACATAAAGGGAAAATTTTGGATTTTTACTTTCCATGACTCAAGTGGATTCTTTTTCCTCTATTACTCTGCAGTTATTGAGTTACTTTAGGTGTGTTTGTGTTTCCTTATTCTAACCAACAGGACTGAACTTCCTTATTTTTTATTTGTGTTCCCTTGCTTCCAGGATAACGGTTCATTTAGATGCCCTAGGTGTGAACCTCACTGTTTACATAATAGAGTGTATTTATAGTCCTAGGACACCTTGTGCAGGTATCCTGTTACATTTCTCCAATATATGATCTTTAAATATGCATTGAAATGCAAAGAGCTCCCAGGGAAAAGAGCAAAAACAAGTAACTTTTTCTACTAAAAGCAAGGACTAATACACCACTTGGGAGCACTGAGCATGGAAGAGCTAGTTGAGTCTGCAGAGGCATCTGGAGCTAGGATGGCGGCACTGAGGCCTTCATTTGTTGGAACACACACAGTGTATGTATGGGCTTTCTTCCCTTTTGATGCACTCGTTCCCAGACCGTAATGTGCTCTAATTGAGTCTCTTTGTTTAGCACATGGCTGTTGATTTGAGTAGTTTATCCAATTCAAAAGCTGACGTTTTAATTTTGTTGTTCAGTGTGCAAAAGATTGAAATAAAAACATCGAGATTGTGTATTGTAGGATTATTTCAACAACAATTACATGTGATTATTTTACCAAAATAAACACGTTAAAGTAGTCATAGCTGTTTCCTTTCACTTCCCATTTGTACAAAGAATTACAAATCAGGGGTCAGAGTTTGCTCATGTATTTCAACAAGGAAAGATAATTTCTGATTACTAGTTCCAACTATTCCACCAAAGCAATGCAAAATTGATACTGGTAAAGAATACGAACATGTAGAACAGAAGTATGTCTGGAAATAGGTCAGAGTAGCTATATGCCACCAAAACAGCCGTTGATTTTCTTGAATGTGGCATGTCAGAAAGTTTAAGGGACGGGTGAATAGCAAATGGTTTTGTGAATGTAAAATTTTAGTGTACTTCCCACACATGAAATACATAGAGAAAGTGATAGCTATTACGAAAATTGTTTTATATAGAATCATAGAAATTAGACTAGAAATAAACCATAACTAAGGGGACCTTGACTATCATTTTGTGTAATTTCATTTTTAGGTAAGGACACTAGCTTACCTATAAGTTACACGTGTGGTTATTCAGGATAATCAGGCGAATTTCAGTGTCCTAAACCAGCTAATGACTACACAGGAATCTAGCTTCCTCTTCCTATGCAACTTTTTTTTTTTTTGGCTTTTTGGTCTCACCTGGCAATGCTCAGGGGTTACTCCTGGCTCTGCACTCAGGAATTACTCCTGGCAGTGCTCAGGGGACCATGTGGGATGCCGGGGATTAAACCCGGGTCACCTGCGTGCAAGGCAAAAGCCCTACCCACTGGACTATCGCTCCGGCCCCCTATGGAACTTCTTTGACTAAGCAGTCCTCTTCTAACTCATCTGTTATGGAGAAGGAGTTTGTAAAAGTTCACTGTATCACTGTATCAGTGTGATCGAATCAGACTTCTTATAGATGGGTGCATAGATGGAAAAGTAACAATAAAATTATTCCTTTAGAGAAAGGAAGATATCAATGAGGAATTTTGATGGTAGACATATAGGTATTCACATATTTGGTTTTTTTTTTTCTATTTTTGTTTATCAGAAAATGTAATGTGGGGGGGTGGTGGACAGAGCGATAGTATAGTGGCCGGGGCACGCGCCTTAGCATGGTTGACCCAGATCAATCCCCAGCACCTCATATGGTCCTGACTGCTCCTAGGAGTGGTTACTGAGCACAGTCAGGAGTAAGCCCTAGCACCTCCCAGTGTGTCCCCTCCCCCCCCAATAAAACCCTGAACAGCAGAAAATGTTGGGGGGTGAATAAAACCTCTGGCCCCCCTCACTTCAGATATTTTTCTGTCACTGATGTCTGAAAGCACAGACAGGGTTCAGAGCCCTCCCGAGTGCAATTCTAATTCTAGCACCCTTTCTCCACAGTCTCCAGGGACTGAGACCCACGGGCTTGTCTTGACTTTTCTTTTCCCCTCCTTTGAAAATAAAAACTTACAGGTAATAGTTGTACTTTGACAATGTGAAATTCCTTACCAGCCAATTATTTGTCTTTATTAGAGCAGTGTTTCTCAGCCCCTTTCTGGCCTCTTTCCTTTCTTTGGTCCCCTGTTCTACTGGGTGCCCTTATTCTACTGCTTGGTCCCCTAGACTTGTGCTGTGGCCCCTGATTTATGGGATTTTCAGCTGTGCCCCTTGGACTCTCCTGGCATTCCACAGGGGGAGTCTGTAAGCCCTGGTTGAGAAATGTTGCTATAGGTCACTTTCTGTGGCCAGATACTCTCTTTTTTCCTTTTCATTGTTCTGCTTTTTCTCTGATGTGGTCCATTCTGCTTTTGTTCTTTTCTCTTTAATATGTTTATAAACTCAATTGTTCTGCTCTCATGAGCAGATACTGTTACTTAAGCTTCATCCTCTTAGCCACAAGTTTCTTTAGCCTTAGCTGTGGGTTTTGTCAGATTCAGCATGCGCTTTCCTCAAAGTGGGAAGGAGGGAAGAACTTCAATAAATTGCATGTAGGACTTGGGAAGAAACCTTAGGAGATACTTTATAAGGACAACTGACTCAGAACTGACTGTGCATTGCAAACAGATGGTGTGCTCTAAGGAAGTAGTTGCTCCAAGCTATTGGGTAATTGGAGCAATCACCTTCTTTAAATTAGAGATTCTGGAACTGGGGAAAAGTCTCATGGAGCAAATTGAAATATTTGAAATATGAAGTAGCCTGCAAATATATGTAACATATTCTAAAGCATACATTTCAAACCCAAGCAAGGGCCTAATAATTATTGTTTTGAGTCTAGATGTCACTAATCTCTTGTGTGTATACATGTTGCATACATTTATACAATTGCTTGCATATGTACAATTACAGTTGTATAAACTCGTAATAACCCTATACCGGAAGCCTTCATCAATATTGAGGCTACTTACAATACTACGAGACATTTAAAACACATATTTATGATGCTTAGTCATTGGTCATCACTCTGTTGAGGTTTGAAAATGCATTAGGTTGGTCCTAGTACCTTCTAAGCTTCATTTTTTTTTAATATATACACGTAGTTTTATCTTAAAGGATGTGTTTCTCTGAGCAGAGCGATCGGCATCCTCCTGCCCTGAGGACTCAGATTCCTGGGGTAGGAAATTAAGTATTATTAGAGCTGTATTGGATTGGACTATATTCATCCAGGGCATTGCAAACAGAATTGAATGGTTTGTTTTGTTTATTTTGTTGTGTGTTTTGGGGCCCGCACCAGTGATGTTCAGGGATAACTCCTGGCTCTGCACTCAGGAATTTTTCCTGCCAGTGCTCAGAGGACCGTGTGGGATGATCAGACCGGGCCAGCCGCATGCAAGGCAAGGCCCTATCCATTCTTTACAGCCACTTTAAAAAGAACAACAACAAACTACATTTCATAGCAGGGAGAGCAAGAAAAGTGAAGTTTATGATCTGTGATATTTCTCACAAGTCTATATTCTTACAGGCAAATTCAGTGGTGATTTTTTTTTTTCCTCTTCAGAGGGACTGGGATGACAGAGCTAAATACCCAGCTTCAGTAGAAAGTGTGATTTTTTTTTTTTTTCATGGAAGGTTGAGTTTTGGAGAGCTGCTGCCTCTTTACTTTGTAGCCATCTAAGGGAGCTCTTTGACACCTTAAGTTCTATACATTCATAACTGATGAAAAATAAAAATCTTTGTGGGAGCTGGAGATGGCTTAGTGGCTAATGGCTTGCAGGCATCACTTTGATCCCCAGCTCTGAGCACAGTTGTCGCAGGAAGATCTGTCTGTGGTCCCTGGCACTGTCATGGGTTTCCTGCCACACAACCATCAGCTGTGTGTGAGCACCTGTTGTACAAGGCTCGCTCTGCATCTCTATCCAGTGTCTAGAAGAGTTACTGGCATATAGTAGGTGCCAAATAAATACTTACATATTTCGGTTTTTGGTGGGGAGGATGCACGTAGGGCCAAACCCAGCAGTGCTTAGGGAGCCACATGTGATGCTAGGGATTGAACCAGGGTTTGCCAAGTGCGAGAAAAGTGCCTTAATTCCTGTACTATATCTCTCGGTCCCATACTTGTTAAAGGAGTACATAATGAATTTATGTGCATGTTATTATGTGACAGGCCCAATACCAAATATCTTGCATTTAATCCGTCTAGTTACAAGTTTAGGATATAGGTCCAAATAAATTTAGCAAATTTCTTAGGATTACTCAGAGGCTGACTTGCAAAGTAATGTTCAAACTTAAGTCTTTCTGAGTTCCACACGACTACTAGACTCTTGTTAAACCCATTTATTTTAGTCAAAATACAATCTAAGAAGAAACTGTAAAAACACATTTAAATTAGGGGAGAAATTCAATTTTTGTGTTAGCACTCACCATCAGAACTGGATGTTTCTCTGTTTCTTTTTGGGGTCAAGGTAAGACAGAATGCAAACATCTGCTCTGTATTTTCATATATCCTGTCAACTTGCTGAACTAGAACAAAAAGAAGAGAATTCAATAGGAACTTATTTGTGGTCATATTATATCCAGCTTTTCTTCCTGCCCTATAAGTTCATACTGTGACCATTTCCTGTCCTTGAGTAGGCTTCTAAAACGCCAGCTTTAATTACTAGTATTCCATTTATGATTTTATCAGAATGTATTGTCACTGTCTTATTGTCAGAGAAGTTTTCTACCCTAAATGCAGTAATCTGTCTGTGTGTATTATTTGCATCACCTATTCTTCCCTTAATCTAAATCCTAAGAGGCTTTTAGAAGACTCCTATAATGTCTTGACAAATTATTTTCCAGAAAAAACATTAACTTTGGCATAAAGTGATTTTAGTCCCTAAGTCAATGTGCTAAGTTGTAATTTTGAAGAATGTAGGGGAAGGGGAGTTTAGAGAAGCATTGACATTTAAAAAAATTTTTATTATACTGCCGTGAGATCTACATTTAAAAGACGTTTATACTTTGGTCTCAGTCATGCAGTGTTCCAGCACCCATCCCTCTACCAGTGCCCCATTCCCACCACCAATGTCCCACCACCAGTGTGCCCCAACGACCACCCTAGGCCCATACCCGACTCCCCATTCCCATTCCCCCCACCCCCCCCCAGTGTGTTACAACCACAATGATCATTACAGTGTATATATGGGCAAGATCCTGGAAAGGACCTGGTCCTAAACTTGCTTATTATCTAAGCCTGGCGCACGGCTGTAAAGCGCAGCTGTGTGTCTGGCCTATTTTCCCCCTGGCTTTGCTGGTGAAGGCTCCGGCTTTGCTCATAGCCACGCCCACTGGGACATGGAGATGGAGGGGTGGGGGGGGGAGGAGGAGAGGGACCCTGCTCCCGCCTCCCCACTCCAAGCTTGGCCAACGGGGCCACAGCAGCTCACGTGTCTGCTGACCCTAGGAGCTCTGTTGAACCCGCCAGGGACCGAGCCAGTTTCACCCTCCCGTTGCTCCATGGCTGCTCCACGTGGGTCAGAGCGGTGCAGCTGTGGGTCTGGCCTGTCTCTGGAGCCTTTTTGGTGGTGGTGGTGGTGGCTGCAGGGCTCGGAGCCTGAGGCATTTACATTTTTAAAAATAATTTTGAATGGTTATAAAGTAGTCATGGTTTTTCAAATTCAGAAAGTATGGAGGAAAGTGTCCAGGGTGAGAATAGCCGTCCGAACACTCCTGAGGTACCCAGTTTGCACCCTCGGAATCAAATATACTGGTCTGCACTGTGCAGGTGTTTGCTCAGTGGATCTTGTCTTCAGTCTGCATTAACACCGAAGACGTAATTTAAAATAATAACGGTATGGCCTTCCACTTACAGTGGTGCCATTATTTTACCAGCTTTATTGATTGGTACGCCATTTATACTCATGCCAAAGAAGATAGATTAAGTTCCTTTGGGGTTACTGGTGTGTTAATTTGTTGTTTTGAAACCGTGGAGTTGCTTTCTTTTATGGAAGACGGAGTATTCTGGACTGTGGGATGCTTTTTGTCAAGTAGATCTGATGGAGGTGCTCTCTTGGGACTCTTAGTTAAGCGGAGAGCCCCTGGGGCTGAAGAGATTTTACAGCGGGCAAGGCACTTGGCCTTGCAAGCAGCTTACTTGTTTCTGGCACCCCGTGTGCTCCTCAAGCATGCCAGGAAGAAGCCCTGAGCACCCCTGGGTGTGGCCCAGAAACCAACAACAACAACAATAAAGGACAGCCCTAATGATGCTGCATAGTTAAAAAGTGGAGGCAGTGAAGATGAACAGAAAGAGCTTTTTACTTGCTGACTGCTGTTACAGGGACAGCCCTGGTGCGCTCAGCCCAGGTGCTCAAGAAACGCAGTGTCATTGACTCTGAAGCTCATCTGTCCTGTGTCCCAGGGTCCAGGGATGCAGAGATGCGGAAAGCATTAACTCAGTCTCTGACCTGAAGTTCATGGTGTAATGGAAATTTAAAATAAAGTGTACTTCTGTCAGTGTTGTCCCTTGAGGATGTTAAGTTGAATTCACCTGAAATGAAAATGTGGGAATTTAATGTTTGCTAATGTTTGTTAACCCGTGGACTCAGATACACAGGGCAGAGCTGCTACTGGCTCACCCTGTGCTTAGTTGATCATGAGGCTCCTGGGAGGGAAGGCGGGTTATAGCCCTGACCTGCCCTCCCAAGAGAGCCTCAAAGAAGCCAGAGGAACCCCCACAGAGGGCAGTCATTCTCAACATCCGGACTCCACAGCTCCTCGGAGCTCCACCCACGAGAAAAGCCAGTCTCTCCCTGTTCATTAGTAAATGACATGTAAGCAGAGACGTAATGACCAGCAGTGTAAAACACATCTTGCACTAAAGATGAGAACCTACTACTGAGAGTATGCCACCCGCACTGCAGAGCCTGGCAAGCTACCCTTGTCATATTTGATATGCCAAAAACCAGTAACAATTATAAACCTCATTCCCATGACCTGAAGGAATGGTTTGAGGCTCTTTGTGTTCCTGGAGCGAGCAGATGCCCTTGGGCTACACTAGCACGTGACAGGACATATGGAGATGTTACTGGTGCCCGCTAGAGCAAATTGATGAACAACGGGAAGACAAGTGACAAGTGTCGGTGTTTGTATAACTTGCAAAGTGCTACAGTCTTACTAATGAAAAGACTGTCAAGTTTTAGACTAACCTTTTCTTTAGTGCAAGATGTGTTTTACACTGCTGGTCATTACGTCTCTGCTTACATGTCTTCAATGGCAGAGTAGTCATAATCTTTTCAGGTAACCAGTTCCATTACAGGAAGAAGCTGTGGTTAGGAAATGATTTTTTTTTCAAGATACAAAAATGTACCACATCCTGACTTCACAGTTTGGTTTTTAAATTGGAGTAAGAAAAATGGGCTTGGTTGCTACCTTTATGAAATGAAGTGGTTGTCTCCACGAGTAAGGTAACTTTCAGCTCAAGCATCTTGGAATTAATGTTTTGATTCTCTAGCACATATTTCCGTGGCAGATTGATCTTCAAGTAACACTTGCTGATTAGTTATTATGTTGGACATTTGTGGAATTTGGTGCCGACTTCTCCCTCTGGCTCCTGTCACCATGGCTACAGTTAACAGTAAATGCTGTTGACTCCTTTTAAATCTGTTGTAGTACAGATTCTCCAGATCTGCCAAGTGTGTCTTTATCTTATTTGTGTGTAGTTTATTGTATTTTGAACGGAAACCAAGCCTTTGTGCTAATATCCCCTATTAAATCACATCTTGCCATTCTTAGGCTCTTTTTCTGGTATCCGTTAACATTAGACCAACTAGTTCTTAAAATGCTTAGAAACTAGGAACTGGAGAGCCGGAAAAACATTCTTCCCAAATGAGATGTCTGTTAAATTGTGATACTTTGAAAGTTTGTTTTTTATTTTATTTTGGACCACACCCAGCGGTGCCTGGGTTCTCTCCCAACTCTGATGGTTGCTGTAGCTCTGGTGACCCTGTGGTGCTCGGGACCAAACCTGGAACTCATGCATGCAAAGTATGTGCTCAGCCCGCTGTGCTTTTAAAAAGGTTTTAAATGTGGCAGAAGTAAATGGAATTTGTTTTTCAAGTGATATGATATCTGAGTTGGAAGAGGATTTACAATGTATAGTTAGTGCTCAGCATTCTGTCAAGCTCACTTTGACTATTCTCCCATGAGGTAACCTGAAAGGACTGGTGTTGTGAGAAGCTCTAACTGAGCACTCAGCAACAGTGCTGTGGGTTGGAGGAGTGGTGGTTAGGACTGTTAGTTTTATTTACAGAGAAGAAGAAAAGAACTTTTCTCTATCTGGTGTGCTTTTTGCAGAAGGGAAGGGAAGAGAGGACAGATGAGAGATGGTCGTAGGAACACAGAATAGAGGATAGAGGTCACTCAGAAAGACCGAGAGGGCAGTGGGGAGGCGGTGAAGTGATTCACTTCAGGAGTGGAGGACTTGTCCTAAGCAACTAACTTTTGTCGTGGCAGCAGTGGTGTGGCTTGCTTTTTATCTGCAGCGACTGCCTACAGAGCAAAGAGCGTTACGCATTTTAGGCTCTTTGGCTGAAGGCTGTGGTACATATTTGTACCATTTGGACACACTCTTTCCTTGTGTGGTGGGCCAGGATACAGGAGAGAAGCGTGAAGCTAGTGGCGGGAAGACTGAATTCAGTCGCTCTGACTCCGGAGCTGTCTCAGCAGCGGGTGCTGCGAGTCCTCTGGGGCAGCATTTTCTCTTTCTTTTTAAACCTCAGATGCCATTATTAAAGGAAAAGGGATAAATCTAGCTATTTTTATGCTGTTATTAAAAAATCATAGTTTGGAGTCCAAGTACAAGGTAGGCAAGTTTAGAGATAGAGATCTGAGATAGACCAAAGGGCCTAGTGGGAATTAAGTTACGAAAGTGTAGTGGCATGTAAACTAATAAGGAAAGGTATGTTGATGTGTCTGATACACTGAAACAGTTTAGAAAAAGAACGCTGACTCCAACCAGGAGGGTTTCTGTACTGGATTTCAACAAGACATTTTAGTGGTTTCTTGGGGGGTAGGGGTGGGGCAGTTGGTGATGAGAGGATAGCAAGACCAAAAATCAGGGTTGAAAGATGGAAAATACGGACGTGTGTACATCAAAAGAGAGATCAGATGTGTGGATACTGTCACTCTAGGCTTTGAGTGACAGAGGTTTTAGCACTTATTTTTATTAACCAACAATAGAAATGTTTGTGTCATGCTCTTAATATTCACAGGCCTCTCCGTTTCCCCACCCAGTTACCGGGTGTGTGGATCAGTCCTTGGTAGCTCTGGAGTTAGAAGTGTAAGTATGTGTGACCTCCAGCTACACTGAAACCAAGAACCGAAACCAAGAACCGAGACCAGAATTTCAACTTAAAATGTACCGTTCTGATCCTAGATCTGTATAATTCACGGAATATGGCAGTAACCCCAAGGGCCGTGCTGTCTCATTCTTTGTTGTCATTTCCTCTGACAGCTAGCTGTTTGGTTTCTGACAGTCCTTCATGTTACACCAAAATCTTCAAACATTGAAATTTCTCTGATTTATTTTTGCAATAATTGAAATTTCTACTAATACTTCCTGGCATGAACCTGACAGTCTTCAGTGAAGATTATAGCTACAGTGCCACATCATAATGAAATCTCTGTATGGCTGGCTTTGATGGGGATCAGTTTAGTTATGTTTTAGTTGCAGGGGAGCTTCCACTGCAAATAATTACACTGGCAATGAAATGAAGAATGCTTTAATCACTATATAGTCAAGTTTAGGTTGCAACTGCTACATCTTGCCTTGCCTTCCCGTCTGGTACCTGGTGTTTTCTTTTGACCTTGATTGTGAAGTTACAATGAGAACTTTGCGTCTTAGAGTTGCAGAAGCATGAGCTGGAGCCATAGTCCAGCGGGCAGGGAGTTTGCCTGCAAGCAGCCAACCCGGGTTCAATTCCCGGCATCCCAGATGGTAACCCCTGAGCATCGCCGGGTGTGACCTGAAAAAAGAAAAAGAAACTGGGGGCTGTAGCGACAGTCCAGTGGGAAGGGCGTTTGCCTTGTACGCGGCCGACCCAGGGTTCAATCCCCAGCATCCCATATGGTCCCCTAAGCACCACCAGGAGTCATTCCTGAGTGCAGAGCCAGGAGTGACCACTGAGCATCACCGGGTGGGACCCAAAAAGCAAAAATAACAACCAGAAAGAGTTGCAGAAGCGTGGCTGTTGGTGGAGATTGATTGGGGTGAGGGAAATAAACAGCCGTGGTAGTGTAAAGGTACTAAGTACGGAGTTTGGTTCTTTATATTCACAGTTAAAAGGAGAAGTCAAATTACAGCAGTCTAAGGGAATTTTTTGAACCATTGAGGAATATTGAACTACTAAAGAATATTGAAAAGGTTTGACTTAATGGAGAATGGAGACCTGAACATAAAAAAAAAACACATTTATATTCATATTCACGAGGAAATACAATGAGAATTCACATTTACCTGTAACCAGGATTTGTTATAAATCATTTTGATTTTATTATTAATAAGGTGATAAGAATGGTTTAGAGTGGTATAAGATTTCATTCGACCTGAATTTTTGCAGTGGAATTTTAAGACTTAGCACTGATTTTGGGGGAGATGTCTCCTTGCTGATCTGCAAATAGAAAACATTTGCAATATTGTCATATATTATATATGATAATTGTGTGTGCTCACATAAGTTATATTGGTCAAGATGTATTAATCTCACATGATGAGAGTTCATATAGGTGTTAAAATAGGTTCATTATTTTGGCAATGAAATAAAAACATTGTCCACATCTTGAGTAGGTATTTAAATTTGACTGTTTTGTTAACACTGATGATGCTAGCCACCAGAATGAAAACCTGATACCAAGGGAGGAAACCAGGCTCATCGAAGATAACTTTCTCTCCCTCATAGTCATTTATATTTATGTATTCTGCAGGTTCTTACCTGAATATTGTACAATACATTTGTCAATATCTTATATTTCCTAGGACTTGTTAGCTTACTTCTGTATCCCAGAACTCATATAGTATCTAGTTTATAGACATGGGTGAAAATTATAGGCTTAGGTGGAAGAGTCAGGATAGTTGATGGGCTAAATCTGATCTGGATGGAAAGAAAACATTGTATACATTTTACAGATAGAAATCTTGCCTTGTGTATGCCTTTATATGAAAAAAGGGGGCCTGATTTAATCAAAGAGAAATAGGTAGGGATCAGCCTCGATTAGTAACATTCATTTTTATGAACACTTTTTTGTTTGGGGGCTACACTTGGCAAAGTTCAGGGGTTATACTGGCACTGCACATAGGAATTACTCCTGGCAGTGCTCGGGGACCAGATGGGGTGTCAGGGATTGAATCTGGGTCAGCCATGTGCAAGGCAGGTCTCATACCCCCTATATCATCTCTCTGGCCCCGTTGTAGTTTTTAAAAAATAGGGAGTTGTGAGCTGGGGTGGAGGATTAAAGCTTCCGGTTCGTGGGAATTACAAAAATTCCTGTTTTAAATTATGTTTCAGTAGCAGCATTCCAGTCAGGAACCCCATGGGGCCTTGAGCTCCTCTTTGTGCCTCATTTCTGTCCCCTAATTCCTGTTTATTTTTCCCTTAAATAATACTATTATAAATATTTAACAGCAGTTTCTTATTCAATCATTATTCTGACTTAGAGTAGTGAAAGTTGAGTTTTTCATTCCTTTAATAGATAAATATTTACTTGGTTAAATTGATGTTATGTTTATATTTATCTACAGACCTATACTTATCGACTCTTGTAAAGAGAAGTCCTTTACAGAACTGATTTTTTATGTATCTTAAGTTGTATAGACACAAGACTAGATATAAAACCCATTTTAAACTCATTTATAGCTATAAACAGATTTGCATGTTAGTACAAAGTCAGCTACAAAATCAACAAAATTCAAATTAATAGAGTTACTCAGTGTGACAGATGTTTTGATTTCACAATAGAAAAGAATAGCCTTAGGTCTGATTCCATTTTAAATCTTCCTGTATTTTTCCTTCAATGATGATAAAAACAGCAAGTGCAGATTCTCATGAGTAGTTTTATATAAAAGGTATTCATGACCTCAAGGTTTTCTTTGGACTATTGTTCAGACCTAATGCCCAGCCAAAATACTTGGCAGAATAGATTTCTCAAATAGCAGTTTTAATGAGATGTCAGTTGTCATGTTCACTTGTAAATGAGGTAACATCCTAGCATTATTGACATCTTTATTAAATAGTTCTCTAAATCAATTATTACTGAAGTGAGAATGGGGAAATGTCTTTTCAAACTACTGCATTTGCTGCCAGTTGACTTTGCAAATTGTTCTACATATTGGGTGTTGGGCTGTTATTTTATTTTAGTTTTTTTTGCCTTTTTTGGGTCACACCCGGCAATGCTCAGGGGCTACTCCTGGCTCTGCACTCAGGAATTACTCCTGGCGGTGCTCGGGGGACCATATGGGATGCCGGGATCGAACCCAGGCCAGCAGAGGCCGGCTGCGTGCAAGGCAAACGCCCTACCCACTGGGCTATCGCTCCAGCCCCTGGGCTGTTATTTTTAATGTAGACTGTCTTGGTGCTGCGTGCTCTGATGCCAGCAAGTTACCTGTGTTTAGCTCTCTCTCAGTTACAATTGGTCTGAAGCCTTGTGCTGTTGCACAAGCATTTCTTGTGTAATGGTATAAGGACATATGACCTAAAGAGATCACCCCTATAAAAGCAGTAGTGAAAGCTTTTTGCCATACTTGTTTAGTAAGCTGGTTGCTTACTCATGGTCCAGAATGTTTGGCATTTGAGCTTATCTTATAAGTAAAAAAAAATAAAAAAAAAAACATTTTTGCATACAATTCTTAGAATCCCCTTCTCTTGATCTGCTTGTCACTTTCTTTTGGGAAACATTGCTTTAGCAAATATTTTTCAAATCTTCATCAAACCTGTGAGTTCATGACTCAGAGATGGGGAAAATAAAACAGGTAAGAATCTTGGCTCTTAATGTAATGAGAGGCGATTTCATAACAAACTATAATGCATAGATTGCTTTGTGATACTCCAAAGGAATGCAAAGTGGAATATGGAAAAGTATTGTAAGGAATCAGCCCTGTTGCTTTGGGGGGGGGTGCTCTGGACTTAACTCCTGGCTCTGTGCTCAGGGATCACTCCTGGTGGGAATTGGGGAGCACCTGTGGCTCTGGGGTTTGCCCAGTGTAGGTGGCACGCAAGGGCAGCCCCTTATCTGCCGCACTACCTCTGGTCCCTGTCCTGTCAGCATAAGGGTACCGGAAAGGTCTAGAGTAGATCCTGTAGGTTACCTGATTGAGCATGTTCTTTATATTCAACTCGAGAGGCGGGTTTAAGCTAAGCAGAGAAATGTTGCTTATAGAGCCAAAATTATGAAAGACATGATTATCAAAATGGTGAGAAGTGGGTACTACCAGATAGTATTTATAATGTGAGTAGTAAGTTAGAACCCAGAAGTAAATGTTTTTGTTGTTAGATCCAGTATTTAGCTCTTTTTTTTCATAAGCAACAAGGGAACTGTGAAATTTTTTTTTTTTTTTTTTTTTTTTTTGGTCACACCCAGCATTGCTCAGGGGTTTCTCCTGGCTCTGCACTCAGGAATTACTCCTGGCAGTGCTCGGGGGACTATATGGGATGCCTGGGATCGAACCCCGGGCCAGCACAGGCTGACTCCGTGCAAGGCAAACGCCCTACCCACTGGACTGTGAAAATCTTTGAATTGGGAGAGTATTCTTGGCAATATTTGTGGAGATAGCTACTACCATGTTGCTTTATAATAGTCTCCTTAACTAGTCATTGGAATTCTTCAAGGACCATGACCTTGAATTTTGATATTTGTATATTCTCTGTGGAATAGCCGATTTGGTTGATGCTTAGAAAATATTGGTTGAGTGATCATGAGAGAGACGATTCAGAAGAGAATGATGACATCCTCTTATGGAGGTGACTTTATTACTTTTTTTGTTGTTTTTTGGGGGTTATGCCCAGCTGTGTTCGGCTTACTCCTAACTCTGTGTTCAGGGATCTCTCCTAACAGTGCATATGGGGACCGTTTGTGATGTCAAGGACTGAACCTGAGTTGGCCATGTGCAAGCAGATGTCTTAGCCTCTGTACTGTCTTCCCAACCCCCTCATAAGAATTTTAGTGCATGACAGACCTGTGTACTTTTGCTGAAATCTTAAAGCCCTCTGTTTGGAAATGAAAATTTATGCATTTGGCCTACACTTGAATGGGACTTGTGTGCTTCTGAAACCAGTCAGTGTGTTTCTGGTTCAGAATCCCATTTTAGGAAATTATACCCAAGGACCTGTAATTACCGCCAGACCTCACTCTGAGTAACTGCCGTCTCTTTTTAGCAGTCTTTTTTTGAGTTTTGGTTCTTTTTTTAAAAAAATATTTTATTATACCACTGTTAGATATACAATTACAAGATGTTCATGTTTGAATTTTGGTTCTATACCAAAATTTGGTTCTACAAACATGAGTGTTCCAACACCCATCCCTCCATCTCCCATCACCAATGTCCCCACCTCCCTTTCCCTTCCCCCAGCCTGCCTCCATGGCAGGTTCTTTATCTCCCCCTCTCTCTCCTCACTTCCCTTTCTTACATTGTAGATTGTAATATATTCTAGAACATGATTGGTTCCACTAGTTTGATGTACCGGTCCGGACCACGAAAATGGCGGCTATTATGGTGAGCGAGTCTCATCCAGCTGCGGCTCTTCCGAGGCCGTACGGAGGTGATGGTCCCCCTCCCATAACTCATCTTGCCTCCTGGGGGCCTCATGGTCAGCTGAGCTAGGAGAGAGCTGGATGGCAGCTCTCCCCTGTGTCTTTAGCGGTCTTTAAAGGATAGACTGTAATTGTGACTCTTATAATTTTATTAAGATCGCTTCATGCTAGCAAGAAAAAGTAAGATGTTTAATGATTAAACAAAACGTTGCAGGGCTGGAAAGATAATGCAGGGGTTAAGACACTTGCCTTGCACATGGCTGACCTGGCTTCAGTTCCCAGCACCAGGGCTGTGACCTGTTCTTTAATCTTCCAGACCCTCCTCTTGAGTCCCAGCCCCATATATGGTTCCCTGAGCACAGAGCTGAGGATAAGCCTTGAACACTGATGTATGGTCCGCAGACAAAAGCAAAAAGCAGAAACAAAACAACTTTGCTGGTTGTAAAAATAGACAGCTGTGCTAATTACGCCAGCAGCAATAAGCAGTTGTTTGAGGAGAATCTGCTAAGCCAGTGAAACACCCAAGCCCATGGTCTTGGTGCCTGACCTCTAGCAAGGGACTCCTGTCAGAAAGTCTCCCCTTCACTATTATTCATAGCAGCTGATCCCACCACATGAAACTCACACACGACCGAACAGGTAATGTTTCCCTGACAGTCACACTAGTTACAGACATGATTCCATTTTTCTCTCCCCTGTAGAGTACGTTCCTCAACAGCAGAGCCTTATTTCAGCAAATCCACATCTAGTATAGGCCTGGTTTATAGCAACATTCAAAAACACTTATCTGAAGAACCTGCCATAGAGGCAGGCTAGGGGGAGGGGAGGGAATCGGGGACACAGGTGGTGGGAAACGGGCACTGGTTGAGTTTGAGTGTAATAAGTGAGTTGGGAGCCCCAAAATGACTCTCAGGTTCTGTGATTTGTTAGAAATTTTTGACTCAACAGAACTCAGAAAAAATTGTTTTACTCTTGGTTCTGGCTTAGTCTAGTGAAAAGACACAGACTTGAATCATGGGTGTATGTGGTAGCAAGGGGTAGGGTTTAGGAGAGACCTGGAAAGTTCCCTCGTGCGTTCTTGCAAACACACCCCATAGTGTGGCCGTGGGGAATGGCCACAATGTGGAAAGGGTTGCCAGCCAGGCAAGCCCCCGTCCTGAGAGTCCAGGGGTTTTTATTGGGATCCAGTCACACATGTTTTCGCATCCCTATCAGAGAAATTTTTCAGAGGCCAGTGATTTTCTCCCAGGGCCCTTGGGGTCTTTCTTGGAGATGTATGGCTTCAAGCAGTCACGACCTACCCAGCTTAACCTTTTCTTCCTAGCACGTTGCCCGCACAGTCACTCTTTGTCTAGCTTTTGTGTATCTCCCATGTCTCTCATAGACCATTCCTGTGCCTGGTCTCTTCCTCTTCTTTGGTCAGTGTGTAATCAGAAAGTTTATGTGGACTGAAGGACTTCTCTGTGCTTTGCAATCTCATGAGATGCGGTGAAATTTAAGTGCCTGTTTTGAAATGTAAGTTCCTAATTAGTGCCTGCTTTAACAACAACAACGGCGACAACAACAACAACGCAAGTGTTTTTGGTTTTGGATTTTTGGACTATGCTGGATCTGCTCCTGGTGCTTGACAGCTGGCCCAAACAGTACATGGGGTGTGGAGTGTGGGGTGGGGGACAGTGCAAGACTAGGGATTGATCTGGGCTCCAGCCCCAGAGAAGTGGTTTTTTAAAAACATTTTATTATACCACCTTGAGATATACAGTTACGAAGATGTTCATGTTTGGGTTTCGGTCATACAGTGTTCCAGCCCCCATCCCTCCACCAGTGCCCGTTTCCCACCACCTGTGTCCCCGATTCCCTCCCCCTCCCTAGCCTGCCTCTATGGCAGGTTCTTCAGATAAGTGTTTTTGAATGTTGCTATAAACCAGGCCTATACTAGATGTGGATTTGCTGAAATAAGGCTCTGCTGTTGAGGAACGTACTCTACAGGGGGGAGAAAAATGGAATCATGTCTGTAACTAGTGTGACTGTCAGGGAAGCACTACCTGTTCGGGTCGTTTGTGAGTTTGATGTGGTGGGATCAGCTGCTATGAATAATAGTGAAGGGGAGACTTTCTGACAGGAGTCCCTTGCTAGAGGTCAGGCACCAAGACCATGGGCTTGGGTGTTTCACTGGCTTAGCTGAGAGCGTACCCTAATCCTAGGTAGATTGTGGGTGTCCATACGAGAAAGAGTGACCAGCTCACTTCATAGCTGTTCCGATTCATTATTATAGATCTACTCAAATGACATGTCCAGTTTATAGTAAGTACTAGTATATGAATGTCTAACCATGTTATGTCAATGAAAAGTAATTACGTAAACCTAAAGAATACATATAGCCATTAAAAATGTGAATGCTACTTATTTTGATGAGCGGGCAAATGCTTGCTTTGATATAATTACACGGCTTTTTCTGTGCTTGAAAGCAAAAGAGCTTTTAGAGATCAGGAGTCCAGATTTGTCTCTGTGCTTCAACAGAATTTGAAACTTCCAAGAATAAAAAACGCTTCCTTTTTTTTTTTTTTTTGACCAATACAAAGAAACTCTGATTATAATTGAATTAGGAAAATATTTTACTTATTTTTGTGGTTGGGATCCAATCCAGGACCTCCCATATGCAAAGCATGTGTTCAATCACTGAGTATATCCATGGCCTACTATTGTTAATGGTAAATATGGGATAATTTCAAATTATTAACCTAAAGGATTAAATAAAAACATCCATGTTTTTATCTTTTTTTACAGCATTACAGTGTTTCTGTCATCTCTGTACCAAGGACAACTTCACTTGTGTCACAGATGGACTTTGTTTTGTCTCTGTCACGGAGACCACAGACAGAGTTATACATAATAGCATGTGTATAGCTGAAATCGACCTCATTCCTCGAGACAGACCATTTCTGTGTGCACCATCATCAAAAACTGGGTCTGTCACTACAACATACTGCTGCAATCAGGACCACTGTAATAAAATAGAACTCCCAACTGTCGGTAAGTTCTTGTATAAGAATGGGTTTTGTGTTTGATACTGCAAGAAAAGCAATTATAGTGTATGATTTTAGAACTAAAAAGTATCTTAGAAATTGTCTGCACCAGCTTATTCAATTTGGAGGCAGGGAGTAACTTGTCCATAGTTACAAGCATTCTAAGGGTAGGCAAGATTCTAATTCTTGAGTGTATGTTTGATGAGGTAGTTCCAGGATAGACTTTCTCTGAGGCCTGGCCTGCCAAAGTGATTGCCCGTAAGGGCAAGTTCTGACAGAGCGCATATCTTCAGAGCCTTGCTACTTTGACCTCACAATGAATTTCTTCTTCTGTTATAGCTCAATTTTTTTTAAGCCAGTTTATAATGGGCAGGACTTAGCGGCAGCGTTAAATAGTCCCAGTGCCTCATTTTTCAACTTCACCTGGCTGTAGGATCTTTTATATGTGCATATGTATGTTGGCATATATGCATATATAATTGGGGTGGTTGATCTTTTTCTCATGATTTACATTTTACTGCTTATCAAATCTCGTGAAATTTATATAGATACAATATTTTATGTAATCTGCCATCCGTAATCCAACTTTGAGTTAGGGATGTCTTTTCTGATGTTTTTATTCTCTAGCATACCATTCAGTCTGTTATTAGTTATGTCCCTTTAATCTTCTTGAATCTAACCCACTTTTACATTCCTCTATCACTTTGATTTTTTGAGGAGCCATTTATTTTTATTCTTTTTCTTTTTTTTTTTTTTTTTTGTGTGCTTTTTTGGGTCACACCCGGCAATGCTCAGGGGTTTCTCCTGGCTCTGCACTCTGGAATTACTTCTGGCGGTGCTCGGGGACCATATGGGATGCTGGGGATCGAACCCGGGCTGACATGGGCAAACGCCCTACCTGCTGGGCTATCACTATGGCTTATTCTGTTTTCTATAGTGGTTATACCAGATTACATCACAACAGTAAATGGAGTTCCCTTTTCTCCTTATCCTTTCCAACATTTGTCTTGTTATTTTCCAGAACATATTTTATATTATTTTATTAAAGAATGATTGAAGTAATTAGATATTTGAACATAGTCCAGAGTGTTCACCTCAAAATTCCACTTATTCTCACATTCAACAGCTTAAAAGGATTTGTGTTGTTGTTGTGATGAGAGCTCCCCTCCGATGATGAGAACGTTTAAGATTTACTCTCCCAGAGATTTTCAGATATACAGTGAAGCATTAGCTAAGGTCACCATGCTGTGCGTTATGTCACCATAGCTTAGTTACTTCATTATAAATAAACTCACACTTACTAAGCTGTATAAATAGAATACATTATTAAGTACTCCGGCAAATGCAGGACTTTGAAAACTACATAAACTGTTAGGATTAAATTAATTAAGCTTCTGGTTTAGATGTCAGTCTTTGCACATGTATTTAAATATACTTTGTGTAAATCTCAAATGCCTACTGCAGTAATCAAAGAAATAGAAAAGTGGGGAAAACCTGTATTAGTGCTTGCAGAATTAATGGAAGAGTGCCACCTGCAACACTTGTGAAGGACTTTTGTAATTTATTATACAAAAGTCAGAGAACTGTGGAATTGACTAACTGACAAGAAGTGAGTGAAAGAACCTCTTACAAAATTCTGTGCCTGTACCTTTTGCTCAAGGGAGTGGGCATAAGGTCAGGCTAGAGGAGCAAACTTTCAGTTCCCTTCAGAAGTGCTCAGAGGCAAGCCACAGTGCTCAGTTTCCTTACAGAAGTTGGTCCAGGCCATGTTAGTGAAAGTAGGAAGCACTACGTTACAGAAGCTCACAGGACAAGGGCCTGGCTCACTGGCTACATAGAAGGCAGTCTGTACCTTGTTGAAATGAAAACAGCAAGTGAAATAAATACAGTTTAGCATGACAGAGGAGGGCCCCAGTGCACTGCCACACTGATTTTTATTTTACTGCAATCCCAGTCGGTAGAGAAAATGATAATTCCAGAATTCCCCATTTTCATTGTTTGGGCATGAAGGATCTAAGGCTTTTTGTTTTTTTTTTTTTTTTTTTGGGCACCCCAGTGGTGCTTGGGTCTACTTCCGGCTCTGTACCCATGGATCACTCCTGGCGCTCAGGGGCCGTATGTGGAGCTGGGGATCAGTCCCCGGTCAGCCGTGTGCAAGGCAAGCAGGCACCTATCTGCTGCTCTCCAGCCCCACAGACATGAGATACCTGAATACGCAGAATGCCTTGTGCAGGTCTCTCTTCATGTTTAATGCCAATCATGTATAAATCACTGGTAAGCGCAGTAGGAGAATTACAAAAGGGAAGTCTCAGTGGCTCAGAAGAAATGATCTGAACTGAAGAAACTGGAAAAGAAGTTACCCTTTGAAAGATCGTATAATTGGCCAAGAGTTTCAGGCACTATAAGTCTATTTTCAGTTCTAGAAGGAATGAGTACATTTCATGGTTAGAAATGTCTTGCAGGGGCCGGAGCCATAGCACAGCGGGTAGGGCATTTGCCTTGCACGCGGCCGCCCCGGGTTCGATCCCGGCATCCCATATGGTCCCCTAAGCACCGCCAGGAGTAATTCCTGAGCAAAGAGCCAGGAGTAACTCCTGAGTATTGCCGGGTGTGACCCAAAAAGCAAAAAAAAAAAAAAAAAAAAAAAAAAGAAATGTCTTGCAAATGGAAGCTTGATCGATGAACTATTTTTAAAATTACAGTATTGAAAATGAGCAGCGGACCAGATGCTATAATTTATTTGTTATTTAGGTCTCTGGGTCACACCTTCCGTCGCCCAGGTCTCCTTCTGACTCTTTGCTTAGGAATCACTCCTGGCTGTGCTGGGGGATTAACCAGAGGCAGCTCTGGGAATTGAAGCAGAATTTGCAAGTCAGGTGTCTTTCCTCCATCCTATCTGTCCAGCCCCTGGGTACTGTAATTTCATAGTCAGGTGTTCATCAGGCTTATGGTAACATAACTTTGAAAAATTTTATTTTAATTCAGAGAAAAGATAGTTGGTGAAGAGATAAGTAAAAGAGAGCCCAGCTTTGTATACAAACACATGCAAAAAGAATTTAACTTTTAAAACTTTGTTTTCCATTAAATTTATTTATAGTTTATTACCAGTAAATACTTGCATACCTATTTTGTATACCCGGGACCACATAAGAATATCTTAGGCAAAAGGATCATGAGTGGAAAAACATCAAATGATTACTGGTATAAAGGACAGACGTGAGTGGTTCAAATTGGCTCCAAGAATGCCAGAAAGGAAGGCAAGATGGCGACAGCGCTGGGGCCAGCTCCTGAGCTGGCAGAAGAGCAATAGCCCTCAGGGCCTTGAACAGCCGATGAGGCCAGAAACTTCCTGAGTGAATAAATGTACATATCCTGGGGCAGGAGAGCACCATTAAATTAAACCCGCTGGTCGCCTGCAGCCAAATGCCCAGAGTAGGTCTCATAATGATGGCGGTAACCTGTCCTCCAACTGGAGAAGCTCCCACAGCTCTTAGTGCTCTGCGTGAGGATCAAGTTTTAGCAAGTCTGAAAAAAAGGCTTTTTTTGGTCCAACTGGGCACTGCTGCGGAGCGCGGTACTGAGGTCCGGGGGAGGCGAGGCACTCCCGTAATTCACCATGAATGGCCTTGATTCCCTGTGCTAGCAAGGCTCCAGCCACCGCTTCCTCTCCGGACCAGACCCCACACCCGCAACCTGCCGTGGAAGAAAACTCCCCAGAGTGCCTTCAGTCTGGAGACTCCGGTTGGGGCGTGCTGGACTGATGGCCTTAGCCCACCCTGAATACTCAAGTCGCAAAGGCAGCAGCCCCAGCTTGGGTCCTGTCCCCTGCCAGGGCTCTGGTCACTGGGGCCCTGGAGGATACGACGGCCCCACCAGCTGGTCACCTAGGACTGGAGGGCAGAAGTACCAGCAGCCAGAGGGCACCCTTGGGCACCATGCCTGATGCCCCAAATCACTGTGGTGCCTCTGACCAGTCTCCAACAACCCAGGACTGTCTCCCGAGAAGTTAAACTGTCCTCAGTTAAGCATGTGAGGGCCACACCCACACACTGGCTCAGGCTCAGCCGTATAAACTCACTTACTGGCTGCACTCCAGAAACTCATAAATAAACCTCAAAGGAGATCAGAAACTGTAGTTAAAAAAGCTCATTCACAGGCCATGATCTAGAGACTCATATAAGTCATGAGAGAGATCGATAAGTAGCAGAGATGTTTCCGTCCACCAGGTTATACATCTAGGGCACCTCGGAGGCGGGCCTGGCTTGGGCCTGGCTGTCCAAATGGAGCCTCAGCAGCCGACAAACTCCGCACCCACAATGGCCACCATGCTCAAGGCCAATCTCCACTGCTCAGACTGGCTCCTCCTAAGAAATGAATCTGATAAAAAAAAAAAAAAAAAAAAACTCGGGTATGTGGATTTTGTCACGGAAATCCCCAGGCTTTCACGGACTCGGGAAGGGTACCTCCTCCCACCCCGCTGTTCTTCCAGAAGGCCCGGCCCGGCAGACACAACCATACCCCAAAGCCTCCAGTCAGTTAAAAATCTAACTTGAATTGTATCACCCCATTAATGACTTTGAAATTCCTGGAGTGCACGGCCACTACAGTGCTGATACACTGAGAGCAAACCTGGGTCAGTGGCTTTCAAGGCAAGCACCCTACCCTCTGTGCTATCTCTCTGGCCTAATCATTTAAATTTTTTCATTTAATCGAAGCTATACTCTTTTCCCTTGTCTCACCTTGGCGTAAGATAAGCCAAAAATATTTTAGAATTGAGCAGGGGAGGGAGGGGAAGAGCCCGAACAAAGATACTAATGGCAGTTTTTCCAGAGAGTCAGTCCTTAGAGGCCTGAGAGTGTGATAAATAGGTAAGGTTGGTAGCCCTTGTTGTTACTTATATATTTAAAATTATTGTATCACCGTGAGACAGACCATTTCAACGCTGTTCATGATTGGGCTTCAGTCATGCAGTGCTCCAGCATCATCCCTCCACCAGTGCACATTTCCCAACACTAATACTCCCTCTCCCCCCCACACCCCTAGCCTGCCTTTTTTTTTTTTTCTTTTTTGGGTCACACCCAGCGATGCTCAGGGGTTACTCCTGGCTCTGCACTCAGGAATTACTCCTGGTGGTGCTCGGGGGACCATATAGGATGCCAGGGATTGAACCCAGGTCGGCCAGTCAAGGCAAACACACTACCTCTGTGCTATCGCCTCCGTTCCCTAGCCTGCCTCTTTGACAGGAACGCCTCTCTCTCTGTCTCTCTCTCTGTCTCTCACTCTCTCTTTTTCTCTCTCCTTTTGCACATTGCAATGTTTTCCATGTTGTTATTTCGATAATGATGCAGGCTGCAGGAAGAGTAAGTGGATGTTGATTAGCCATTGCTCATAAAAGGAGGGGCAGTGGGAAAAGACCAAGTGGTTTACATGTTCTGGGTTTGAGCCCTGCGAGCCGCGGTGACGAGGCTCTATGCCCAATGGTGGTAGTGGCCCACTGCAGGAGATGTGGCGACTTAGGAAATTGTGGATGCCATCGAAGCATATTTGTTGTTTCACCGAGGCCCTTTTCCAGGAAAGCTATCATCTGGCCTCGGTCCCGTGGAACTGGCAGCTGTCATCGCTGGACCCGTCTGCTTTGTCTGCATCTCACTCATGTTGCTGGTCTATATCTGCCACAACCGCACTGTCATTCATCACCGCGTGCCAAACGAAGAGGACCCTTCGCTGGATCGCCCTTTCATCTCAGAGGGCACCACGCTAAAAGACCTGATCTACGATATGACAACGTCGGGTTCTGGATCAGGTACCAAATTGTTTTTCTTCAATCTTTTAAAAATTAGCTGTATTATTTTAGTAATTGGCTAAGCCAGTTCACTTAGCTTGTTAAAATTTGGTATAATAAGCGCACTCACTAGCTGTCTGGTGTACATCTGACTGTAGCTAATTTAGTATATAAAAATTAAGACCTTTATTATTGAAATACATCAGAGAGTCAGCCTCACAGTTTGTATATAATTCAAAGCATTCTCATTTATGATATATAATATGTAATCTCATTTCTCCTGTCACTTTGTAAGGTAGAAAAAATATGCACAATTTTGAGAATTGTGATATTGAAGGTATCTAACAGAAGCAAATTTTGTATAGCAAATCTTTGTTTCAAATAAAGAGTTTTTTTTTTGTTTGTGTATTTTTTGCGGATACTACGCAGAGAAAACCTCTGTTTTCTACAGAATTGCAGTTTAACACTTGACTGGGAATGGGATCTAGATACCACAGTAACCTGTTCTTGAATGGCAGTCTCTCCGACATTGTTTCCTCGGTGGGCTCTTGTGTCCTTACCAGAAATGTGAGACAGAAGGTGGTAAGACTTGTATATGTTAGGAACCTTAAATGAGATGCACCATCGTTTGAAAAGGTTTTTTTTTTTTTTTTTTTTTTTGTGGGGTGGTGGGGTTGTGGGGGGAGACATACCAGACTATATTCAGGGCTTATTCCTGGCTCATGAGTCACTCCTGGAAGACTGGGGGAACCATCCAGAATGCCAGGGATCAAGCTTCGGTCTGCAGGCGGGGGCCCCACTGCTATACCATGGCACCAGCCCCTCTGGAAAACCGTAATCAGCTTCAAATAAGGCCAGATTTATGGATAGAGTAAAGATTTGAAAATACATGTATATAGTAAAAACTGCACTAATTGACAACCAAATAACTTAGTGGGACGTTAAAGCAGAAGTGGTGACTAGGGTTAGAGGCAGATGTGACTGAGCAGTGGTGGCGGGTTAGGAGCGGTGTGACCGAGCAGAGTCTCATCTCATCAGAACGGTCATATGACCAGAAGTGTCTATTTCTGGGCAATACATTGGTGTGTGTCAATATTTTCAATTTTTTCTGCTTTTTATTTTCTGGAACATTATTTTCTTTTTTTTTTAATTTTTTTATTTTTACAGTTACAAAGATATACAATTAAAAAGTTCATATTTGGGTTTTGGTCATACAGTGTTCCAGCACCCATCCCTCCACCAGTGCCCATCTCCCACCACCAAAGTCCCCGGTTCCCTCCCCCTTCCCCAGCCCTCCTCCATGGCAGGTTCTTTATTTCTTTCCCTTTCTCTCTCTTTCTCTTTTCCTTCCCCTCCAGACTATGGATTACAGAACATACATTAAAAGGTTGTCATGTGTATCCTTTTGCCTCTATTTAATGCTCAGTTCTAGGTTGGCATTAGTACCCTCGACAATTATTAGCACACTGTGGAACATTATTTTCAAGAGCAAACACTCCTGCACAAAAATCACACATATCTATTCTTTGTGTACCCACTTTCCCATTGTACCCCACTTTCTATATCCAGAGAAACACATGTCTGGAACTTTTTTTTTTTTTTTTTTGCTTTTTTGGGTCACACCCGGCAATGCTCAGGGGTTACTCCTGGCTCTGCACTCAGGAACTACTCCTGGCGGTGCTCGGGGGACCATATGGGATGCCGGGAATCGAACCCGGGCCCGCAAGGGCCGGCCGCATGCAAGGCAAACGCCCTACCCACTGGGCTATCGCCCGGCCCCATGGAACATTTTTTAAAAAATCTTTTATTATACCATGTGATACACAATTACAAGAATGCTCATGATTGGATTTCAGTCATATTCCAGCCCCTCCTCCTCCTCCTCCACCAGTTCCCCCATTTATATTTATATTAAATAAAAATAACTTAATGGATTTGGGGCCACTCCTGGCTGCTCAGGGGACCATTTGGGGTGCTAGAGGGTCAAACCCCAGTCAGCTGTGTACAAGCTTCCTGCCTTTGTACTAATCACTGTAGCCCCTTGTGAACATCTTTTCATTCATTCAAGTTTAAAGAAACTGATACCTGAAATCACTTTCTTTAAAGAAATAGAGGGCCTGAACTCTTCCGTAGAATGTGGCTGTTTCTAGTGTTGTGTTTTGTCTGAATTGGACACGTACAGACTTACACAGAGTCTGGGTCTCTTGACAGGTGTGGAACTGGAAGTAGGGAGAGGTTGGACTGAGGCAGAATGACCTTAGTTCGGAAAGTCCCCGGTCTTTGAGCAAGCATGTGTGTGAGGTGGGGGTCTGGAGAGGTGTTTTAGGGCCTCCCTGGAGGCTTCTGGCTGATTCTGGGATAGGCCGAAGAGCTCCTGAAGATCTAACTCATTCTAGAAGTCACCTTGTACCAAAACAATCTACATTAACCACGGCCAGAGTTCCATGGAATCAGAGTGATGCTGATCCATTTGGAATCAAGTCTCTTGGGTCTGTTTTTTGCTCCTAAACTCACGCCCATGGGAAATCAGAGCAGCTCGAACCCCTTGGCACAGAAGCATGCACCGGGCCCCAAAGGGGAGCCTGTGAAGGGTGCAGAGAAATTGCTGCCTGGGTGCAGCTCGTTTCTGAAGAACACTTCCTTTATTTGCCTTTGAAGGTGAAGTCGTGGAGCACAGAAAGGAGTTATTCCTTTTCCATTCTGTAGACAGTCCTAGTGCTGTGGGGGTAGTCTGTTACTTACGTCTCCCCCTCTTCCTCGCCTGCCTCGCCCTGCAAAAGTGCATCTGCACTATCTGCTGACTCTCGTGGTGTGGAGATAGCCGGTGCGCCACACCTCAGTTGCTTCATCCCGACCGTGATGATAATGAAGTGCACGCCGTCCTTTGGCTGCGAGGTTCAGATGAGACAAGCTGTTTTATGAAAGCACTTGGCAAAGTGTGCAGTTACATCCAAGTGACAGGCGTTACTCTAAAAGCTTCTCTGGGGGGAAATGGGACACACTATCATTTTGCCACACTGTACCACAGAAAACTTAAAGACCGCCTTTGCCTGCCATGTTTATTGTGTGCCGCTGAGTGGCCCTCGACCCTTCCTCAGCGAAACTGCTTCCCGTCGACTGGTGGCAGAAAATACTCAGTCCTCTGGTGTCTTCCTGTGAAGCCCGAGTGCCACCCTCCTCATGTGACTTGGCCTGTTAGTGAGTGACCCGTCCACGCACTGTGACCTGTGGTTCTCCCGTTCATTGAGGCAAAGGTAGAGCAGAACAGTTTGTGTTGGGAAGCGAATGTTTCCTTCTGGTTGGCGCTGCCATACCCGAGGGAAGCCCCCAAAGACGGTGGCGACTGCCAGGAGGACACTGGAGAGCTCCAGTCTCTGAAGCAACCCACTCCCAGGTGTCTGAGTTGGAATCTCTACTGTGCCTCTGCCCGCCAAGCTGCCACTGGGTTGTGGAATTTGTGTCTGCACGTGTGTGTCGGTTCTGGAAAGAGTTTCTCCACCTGATTCTCAGTCTTGCTTGGCCCTGCTTTCCTTTCCTTTTTCTCTTCAGAAGAAGCTACTCAGTGTACCCCCCCACCCCCAAATCTGCCTTCTTTACACAAACAAACTTGCACCTGGGGCGGCTGTTGCCCCTTGAATTGTTCACTCCCATGGGGTGCTGGCACCTATTTTGGGAAGGAATACTCCAGGGTAATGATTCTATGGCTTAGTTCTGCTTGTGAGCTCTGTAACACACATGTGGTTTAAGTCATTCCTGTGTTATTTTCTGCATGTGAAGTGCCATGGTCCTTGTTTCCCTTTTGAGGTTTTCTCTCTAGGAAAGCTCAGAAAAGTAGAATGGAAGATAGAGTTCTAAATTTGGCCTGTTTAGTTTTTGTCATTATGAGGTTATTTTTAAAAAATGCTAAAGTAGGAGCCACAGCGATAGTACAGAGGGTAGGGCATTTGCCTTGCACACTTTGCCTTGCATTTGCTGACCTGGGTTCAATCCCCGGCATCCCAAATGGTCCCCCGAGCACCACCAGATGTAAGGAGTGCAGAGCCGGGAGTAACCCCTGAGCATTGCTGGGTGTGACCCAAAAAGAAAAACAAATGCTCAGGTATTCCTGCAGATTGTGGAGACCAGATAAAGATCCTATAGTTCTGGATGTGGCTTTTCACTTTACCTTATATCTAGAATCCAATGGTAATGAAGAAGGAAAAAAAATTACCTTGTCCTGAATGCGCTAGGCATTTTTATACTTCTTGTTTTCAGTTTCTCCTTTATCAGTTACCTTTCCAACTTCTAGATTAGTCTCCTGAAATGAATCTTCAATAAATGAAATTGACCCTTAAATGTAATGTTGTATATAGCCAGCCCTGCTCAAGATTTTTAAGAACATTTGGTAAATTAGTTTTGCCAAACAACATAATTAAAAATTGAATATACATAATACAGAGGAGCTCCTTGATTTCCATAAGGACTTTTTACAGATGTATATTTAACTAAGTAGTCTCCTTGTAAGTAAAAATAATTACTTATAATTGCTAACTGCTTTGCAGCAAGTGGGGAAGACAGCGCAAAAGGGAGAAAAAGACCCATTTGAGCAACTTCGAGAAAAGTGGAAAAAAAATAAGAGAAAAACATCTAATCACTTCAGAGTAAAAGACAGCATTTGAATTAAGAAGCATTTTACATCAGGGAGCCCAAGAGAACAGATAATTCCTTTTACTACTAGTTAGTTGTTGTAGGTAGCAACCCTAAATAAAAATTGTAAGTTGCATTAATTTAAGTGTAGTAGACTGTATAAATAAAACACTAGATTAGAACATACCGTACACTGTGTTTTCATTGTTAGTATCCGCGTCATTTAAGATGAGGTCTTCAGGCCACAGAGGACATGCTCTTAAGTGGGGTGGAATAGTCTTAATTGTATTGTTTAAATGTCACGTAACTAAATCCTGTTTTGTAAGTGTGGAAGTATTTTAGAATATGTACTTTAGATGAGGGGAAGTTTGGTTGGTAAAGATTTATAAAAAGGACTGTCTTATTAATGAGGTGACTAACGGCTATATTTGTAGAGAGATCAGTGTTACCAAGGCTATTTTCAAAAAGGAAAATTCTTATCTTGAAATTGTTTCTGTGATCATTTTTACTTATTAGAAGTTTGGTCAGAATTTACTTCTATATTTCTTAAGTGGAACCGCTTTCAGATTCCACTTTTTAAAGTAAGACTTAAGTATTTCTCCCGCCGCTTAGTAAAAGTCTCTTAACAGCTCTCACTGGTCAAAGTGAGGCTGCGACAAAAATTCTTTTCCACACTTGCTCAACACGTTCTTTCTGTTTTCTGTCAGGCGCTTCCCTACCCTGTTTCATTCGTTTTCTCCTCTTTGCTTGCATGGTCCTTCCGCCTGAACACTTGTCTTTCTTATCTTCCGCTCCTCTCCTTTCTCTCACAGGACAGCTAATTTCAGCTTTCTTGATAAAAATCTGCCTTCACCCTTGAGGCAAGAGTTTCTGAATTCTTTTTATTTATTATCCTCTTTTCCCTTTTTCATGAATTACTGTTTTTGTAAGTTTGTAAAGCCCAATCAGATGTAAATTTTAATTTAATTGATTGATTTGGGATGGGGTGAGGCCTATGCCTGATAGTGCTTAGAGACTACTCCTAGCAAATGCTTGGGGGAATGTTCCCAGCAGTGCTCAGGGGTTACCCCTGGCTCTGCATTCAGGAATTACTCCTGGCAATGCTGAGGGACCATATGGGATGCCAGGGATTGAACCTGGATTGGCTGCAAGTGTGGCAAACGCCCTTCCTGCTCTATCACCCAGGCGATGCTCAGGGGTTAGTTCTGGCTCTGCACTCAGGAATTACTCCTGGCCGCGCTAGGGGACCATGTGCGCAAGGCAAATGCCCTACCCACTCACTGTACTATTGCTCTGGCCCCAGATTGTACATTTTTTTTAAAGATAGGACTTGAGCTTTTCTGGGTCATTCTTTAACTACCTAACATGGTGCTAGAAACAGGAACATTATTGTGCTGATACTATTTATTTTTATTTAGGCTTGCCATTGCTTGTTCAAAGAACAATTGCACGAACTATTGTGTTACAAGAAAGTATTGGCAAAGGTCGATTTGGAGAAGTTTGGCGAGGAAAGTGGAGAGGAGAAGAAGTTGCTGTTAAAATATTTTCTTCTAGAGAAGAACGTTCATGGTTTCGTGAAGCGGAAATTTATCAAACTGTAATGTTACGTCATGAAAACATCTTGGGATTTATAGCAGCCGACAATAAAGGTCAGTAGCATTTGTCTCTATGAAGATAATAATAAAATTTGATGAGAAATTGTTGTTTATCATAGATTAGACCCATTATTTCAAATATAGTAGAATCAGGAACATCTTAAAGATTTTCTTGACTCCAGACATGTGCCTAACATGTTCCTGATTGTTTTATGAAATGTAAAGTACTTTTCTTTCTTTCTCTTTTTTTTTCCTTTGTTTTATTACTTTGGTTCTAGACACTTAGCTATTGAATAGTTAAAGTAGATAAAGAATTACCAACTCAGGTTGCTCCAAATTTTGAGCTAGGGTAGGTTTTAGATACCCATTTTCCTTTTTTTCTTTGCCTTTGGGGAATGGGGAGAATATGAAGTAACTCCCAGTGCGCCTGTTCCAGTTCCCAAGTCTCAATAGATGAAGTAAACTCTGCTATCCTGTGGACACTTTCTTGCCTGTGACATAGAGCCTTGAGGCCCAGTGTTAGATGAGTTGCCGAAGGAGGCCATGGAGGCCCTTCAGGTGAGCCGGAGCCTTGAGCTGTGGCTTCAGGCTCTACTTCCCAGCCTCAGTTTTCCAGCTTGTATCTGCAGTTCCTGCCTTTACCGTTTCTGTCAGATTCCTGTTAGTACTCAATTCTTAGGATCCCACCTTGACAGGCTATTTCCTATCTTTACTATTTAAAGCAGTATTGCTTTTTTATTTTATTTTATTTTTTTTTTTTGCCTTTTTTTGGGTCACATCTGGCAATGCTCAGGGGCTACTCCTGGCTCTGGACTCAGGAATTACTCCTGGCGGTGCTCGGGGAACCATATGGGATGCCGGGATCGAACCCAGGCCAGCAGAGGCTGGCCGCATGCAAGGCAAACGCCCTACCCGCTGGGCTATCGCCTGGCCCCAGTATTGCTTTTAATTTAGAACTGGAGTATCTTTTGCCTCCTCTCCCGTCCCATTTTCTTCCTTAATATTTCTTTCTTCACAGTAGTGTTTAATCTTTGCTGATAATATGAGTGACCTTGCAGTTTTTCTTTATGTTTCCATGTAGTATCACACTTATTTATCAGAAGCATTTATTCTTTTTTTATTTTTTATTTTTATTGAACATTTCTATTGTACAGTGATAATATACAGAAATTTTCATAGAAAATGTTCCAGCACCCCGCCTCCACTAGTGCCCCTCAGCCACCACCCATGCCCCCCAGCTCCCCTCCCACATCCCGCCTAAATGGCAGGTTCTTTATCTCCTCTCCTCTCCTCCTCTCTCTCTCTTCTTTCATATTGTGGGTACTCCATTATTTACATGAACCATAATCACATTGCTATTATGTCTCAGTTTTATAATGCTCAAGTTCTATGTTACTCAGAATTTGACATTTTTCCTCTTGTTCCTTCTCTAACTAAACCAACCTCTACTCCCACACGTTGGTAATTTCCACTTTTGGTAGATCACCTAGTATATTTAAGAAGCTTTTTTTTTTTTTTTTTTTTTTTTTGTCTTTTTAGATGTCAACACCCGAGAGTGTCTCAAGGGGTTCTCCTGGCTCTGCACCCAGGCAGCCCTAACTCCTGGCGGTTGCTCGGGGCACCATATGGGATGCCGGGATCGAACCCGGCAGGCACAGGCTATTCACCAGGTATAAAGCAAACGCCCCTACCTCGCTGGGCCTTTAATCACTTTCGGCCCCTGGGGAGTTATTTTATAGCCTGGGATTTGATCTCCTGCACCCCAGCCACTTACTCTCCCTCCAGTATGGCCAAGTGTAGGCTTGGAGACCCCCTGGGCCAGAGAAGTATCATATTCTGGGCTACATCTGAACAGAATATTCCCTGAAGTAAACCCACCCTCCCCACCCCCTGGGCACCCCTGAAAGACTATTATTAAAAAACATTATTAAAAAATAATGGTTTTTTGGGTCCCCACATTACATTAGGATGACATTCATAAGTCCCTGAAAATCGTTTTCCCCTCTCCATCCTTTTCCCTCCCTTCTGGAAAGTGTTTATTGAAAAACCTGGATTCTTTGTCTATAAGTGTTATCACAGTCTGAGTTTTGCTAATTGAGTTTCCATACTATGCCTGAATTTCCCTCACTATTATTTGAAAACTAGTAGTCAGTTTTTTTTTTTTTTTTGTCTTTGGCTCCACACCAAGCATTCTTAGTAGCTTCTCCCAGCTCTGCTGTGTGCAGGGTTGCTCCTAAAATGCTCAGTGACCATGAAGTGGCCGGAATTGATCCAGGCCTCCAGCATGGCAGGCCTGTGTTCAGCCTGTTAATCTCTTTTCAGGCTGAGCCCGATGACGGTTTCACTGGTTTTCCCAAAATACTGTCTACTTTTTTGGATGTTGCATACTAAGCTATCTGAGTCACATCAAGATATTTGTATATTTCATGATCTCGCGGTGATGGGACCAATGGCAGATGTGATGCATGTAGGCTACCACGCTCAGTGGCTGATACAATTCATTGCTACTTGATTTAGCGACAAATGAAACCAGTGATGTTTGACCAAGCCCTTAATTGTTTTCAATTTTATTTTATTTAAGCGCGATTCACAGTATTCGTGAATGGCCGGGCTTTGCACATGAACCATTCCAACAGTCACACCCTACCGAGTGTCAGCTTCTCTCCTACCCTTGTGCTGTCCCGGGTTTCCTCCCCCACTCCCCTACAGTGCTAGGCTTCCTACTGAAAACTAGTTCTTAGGTTGCTGTTGCCTTTAGATGTTTGTTATTCTTTATATCCCACAGATATGAGAGCTCTTCCTTCTGACTTCACTTCACTCAGCAGAATATTCCCCAGATCCATTCTCGCAGCAGCGAACTGTGTGATTTCCTCTTTGCTTATAGTGAGTGGTATCAGACTCTTCAGTTTCTTGCTGTTCTGTCTTGGGCACCATTTACCTTTCCAGCCTAATTCTTTTTAGGAGGGGCCTCCCCAGCTTTGATCAGGGATGTGGGGTGATGTTCTGTTGTGCCTGATGGTTCAGTGCTTGGGCTGACCATGTGCTTGTCAGGCCTGGGTGGTGCTGGGGGACGCACCTGGCTCTGCTCAGGGCCGTGCGGTGTCGGGCACCAGCCTGGAGCTCACACGCCAAGACTGCTCTAGCTCTTGGAGCCTTTGACGCCTCTCTGCTTCCGCTCACTCTGTGATCTTTGTGTTTTTGCTTTTTTGGTCACACCGAGCAATGCTCAGGGGTTACTCCTGGCTCTGCACTCAGGAATTTCTCCTGGCAGTGCACGGGGATGGGATGCCGGGATCGAAACTGGGTGAGCCGCATGCAAGGCAAACGCCCTCCCCTCTGTGCTGTCCCTCCGCCCCTCTTTGTGTCTTTTTTTTCATCTTTTTTTTTTTTTTTTTTTTTGGTGGGGTCAGGATTTGAACTCCTATATACAAAGTATGCGTCCGGCCCTTTGACTCCTCTCCCCAGCCGGATTGATTTCTTAATAGTTGCTTTGGTTTTCTGAAATTCGAGTCTTAGTGATTCCTAGGAAGACTCATTCCACAAATACTAATTGCTTCCTTAACGAACCTGCCTACCCGTCATGGTTCAGGCTCTGCCTTGCTGGTGACTTCCAAGCCTATATTTTAGGACACAAATTTTACTCAGTTCCAGAGTCTTTTATTTATTTATTTTTCTTAAGCTGTAAACACTCACAAAATGCTGCCTTGAGCTGTGTCTTCATGTTGGTTTAAGAGCAGCCGTCAGCAGGCTTGACACTGCCATCTTGTGGTGGCTCTGGCGGCTAGCTGACCACCTGCTCTTGCCTACACCTGCCCTCCTTCCTTCCTTGTCGGGGAACCTTGATTCTGCCCAGAGCTTAGCCCCTTCATCCCACTTCACTTTTTCTTTATATTTACTCATTTTCCATAGTCAGTTCCCGTCATACAACCCTTTATATGTACACAGCCTCATAATCGTGTTCCTTCTGCCTTTTCAGTTACCTCAGAAAAATCTGCCTTTCTTCCATCCACCATTGTTCCTCTTTATTTTCTGTACTTGAAAGCTTTTCAGATTTAACTATGGTTAATACATAGTTTATGTGTTACCCAGGTAATCATCTATATCAAAGGGGGGTATAAATGTAAACAGTTTCTTTTTTTAAAAAAGGAGAAACAGAAAGCTGTTAATAAGAACTGTATTTGTGGTCCCATGGTCAGCGACAGCCAGGCCCTAGATCCCAGCCGGTCCTCCCAGTCGGCCTCTCTTCACTGGCTGCCTGTAATGCTCCAGTCTATAGTCATGTAAGTAGCCGGTGGATTTTCCGGCTACTTACAGGTCATACAGACTTTTGTGGGCGTGCCTAGCGTAGACGCCTAGCCAGAACCTTTACCACGATTCCTATTGGAAAACACACTTCAGATTTATGGATCCGTGTACCAGTTAGCTTCTGGGATGCACATGCCTGGTTGTTGATGTTTGGCATTGCTCCGTGTAAGTCTGGGTTCTGGCCCAGCGCTTTTCTCCTCCTGACATTTCACCTTCTGTCTCCTTTTCCCCATGAGTCAGTGGTGCCACTGTTTTATGATTTTCAAAGCTAGAAACTTTGGAGCCACAGTCATCTTGCCTGGCTTGTCATGTCGATGCAGCCTGTTACGAAGGCCGCACCTGGGCATCTGTGCCCATCTTCAGTCCGTCCCGCTCCTGCTGCCGAGCATAGACCCAGGTGCACCTCCTCCCTTCCCCTGTGCAGGGACAGCCACTGACAACCGAACCCGGGCACGCAGTTCTCTTGTCTCTGTACGCTCAGGGTCACCTGCAACCTTCGTATGTAGCCTTGTGAATAGGGCACCTACTTGTAGGGTCTAATACAGAGACTTTTCACTTGTTTTACACCTGAACACTGGTAGCAGTTGGCACAGTGGCCCACAGACCTGTGAGTTGAGCAGACCATCTGGCCCTCCAGGGAAACCCAGAATGTCCCAGGGGAGGGGAGGGGGCGATTTGATATCTTGGTTAAGTTTCTAAGAACTTAACATCCTTGATGAGTTCTTGAAAACTGGCCTTGAGCAAAACAAATGAAAGTAGGTCCTCAAAGTTTTGTTAAGTATTTGCGGGGGATTATTTTTTTCTCCTCAATTCTATGGTGAAACAAAATTGAATGAAACAATGTTACTCGAGAATTTTCTGTAAGTCTCTGGTGATTGTGCTGCCTAATGACTTCTCTGTTGCTCTGTGCACATGCTCTGTCACATCCTAGCCATCTTAACTAGATGGAGTTACTGGATCATGCAGTAATCTGGGGGTGGGGGGGGCTGATGTGTACCACTGTGCATTTCCAGTAGTTTGGTGAGGTTTTCAGGTTTCCCATATTGTTGTCTTTGTTATGGAGGCACAGTGAAAATTGTATAAGTGAGGATCACAGCATGATACTAGGGGCCAACCAGTGGACCGAGAGACCACAGGAAGGCAACCTGATCAGAATGGGGCCCCATTTGGTAAAAGGGCAAGAAAGGCTATTCAAGAAAATATGACTATATTACACACACAAATATATATGTAGATATTCCAGAGTTTATGGTACTGTCATTGTAGTTCTGTGATTTATGATTGAGGTAAAATGTGGTAACCTTTTGAAGAGCCTCCAGTGTTCTTCCGGCCTTCTGAAACCTTGTTGCTCTTACTTTGCAGACAATGGTACCTGGACTCAGCTCTGGTTGGTGTCAGATTATCACGAGCATGGATCACTTTTTGATTATTTGAACAGATACACCGTTACTGTGGAAGGAATGATCAAACTTGCTCTGTCTACAGCAAGTGGCCTTGCCCATCTCCACATGGAGATTGTTGGTACCCAAGGTAACGTGAGCAATCTTAGTACTGTAGCTCTAAGTTCTCATGAATCTAATGTCTGTTCAGAACGCTTTTGGCAAAACATCAACTGAATTAGAGCAAATTAAAATTACTTTTTTATTTGTTTGGCTTTGGGACCACTCCCATTGATGCTCAGGGGTTATTCCTGGCTCTGATCAGAAATTACTCCTAGCAGTACCTAGGGCACCATAAGGGTGCCTGGGATTGAATCGGGTTAGACGCATGTGCAAGGCAAGCATCTTACCTGTTATGCTATCTCTCCAGCTCCAGAGTAGCATGTTAGATGAGAATATTTTACCTTTCGTTGAAAATCTCAGAATTAATAATTGGGATTTGTATAAAAATTATCTAGTAATTATAACAGTCTTTGAGTTGTTAGGCTTTTTTTTTTTTTGACCACCATCTTTTGGAGCATCATATTTCTTTAAAGAAATGTAATTTTGACAACTTTCGGTATTACTAATGACCCCAGTGTTCAGGGTGAGGAGGTCTGAAAAACATGCTGTCGGACGCCACAAAAAAACAAAAAAACTTCTAAACTTATGAAATCTTTATATACTTCCACGATAATAAAATACTTAAAAAAAATGCTGTCGGGACAGCAAAAGAAGCTTTTGAACCTCACGATCACGATCTTCCCGCTCATCATCTATTTGCTAGAGCAGGCACCAGTAATATCTCCATATGTCCTGTCTCATGCTAGTAGAACCCAAAGGCATCCGCTTGCTCCAGGAACATAAAGAGCCTCAAACCATTATATTAGGTCATGGGAATGACCTAATATAAATGTTACTGGTATTTGGCATATCAAATACAACACGAGCAGCTTGCCAGGCTTGCCGCGCGGTTGGCATACTCTTGTAGTCACCTCTAAGTAAAGCACTTTTTTTATAATTTGAACCTCACTGTGAGAATTATGATTGAGAAGATCTTCTAAACTTGTTTTTTGTTGATTTATTTTTAAAGGAAAACCAGCCATTGCTCATAGAGATTTGAAATCGAAGAATATCTTGGTAAAGAAGAACGGAACTTGTTGTATTGCAGACTTGGGACTGGCTGTAAGACATGATTCAGCCACAGACACAATTGATATTGCCCCAAACCACAGAGTGGGAACAAAAAGGTACACTTGTAAATAAGTGTATTTAATGTGTTCTGAAAATCACTCTTTCACCATTTTACATTTATTGTCTGGTATTCAGGTTCTTTATTAGATTCCTCTCAGATCTCTTCGTCTTTCCTGCTCTGAAGCCAAGATCCCTGCTGATGAAAGCGGCCCCTCCAGGAAGCAGTGTCAGTTGGTATAGGCTTTCAGTGGCCCGGGAGCTCGTGATTTAGGATACCTACTATGTGCCCTCATTTTAACGAGTCTAAAATGCACACATTTGTAACGTAACTTAATATTCTCCTCCGAGGCTCCACCATCAAGCCCAGCTGCTTTTGGGATTTCAGTCCATCTCCTCGGATCTCTCGCAGGTCCTGTTCTTGTGCATGTGCTACTTCCCTAGCTGTACTCAGTCATCCTTTCTCATGGAAGCCTAGTCTAGACTGAGGTGGCCTTCCCAAGGGCTCTCATCGCACACTGAGCGTGAACGAATGAGCCACCACATTGTACCGTAACGTTGTTTATTTGCCTGTTCCATTGGTTGCAAGCTGCTGGGAATAATTTGGCATTCTCAGCACCCATCATGTCCTCAGTAAATATTGGTTGAATTCCTGAGTCCTAAAAAAAGAATCAACCTAGGTAGGTGTCACTCTCCTTAGTTCACAGATGAGGACGTTAAGTAAAGTTGCCCATCTCCGAAAAGCTGACATTTGACCTTTCTGAATCACAGCCTTGCTCCGAGTTTCCCTCATTCCGTCTCAGTAATCTTAAAACTGCTGCTTTAACCGTGGATGGAGCTAAGCTCTGTCCGAGTCATGTTTATGAATTCAGGATTCCGTGGGGACTCCCAGAACTCAACCCAAGGTTTCAGGATGGTGATTGCTGCACACCTTTGTGGGTCCTGATCTGGAATCTTAGGAGGGTTTGGGCAACTTCAGAACCATATGATAAGGCATCAGTGGGAGGGCTGGCATTAGGTTCATCTGTTATCGTGTTCCATGAAGTATGTTCCTGCCCTTCCTTTCATCATCCCATGTTAGTAAGGATGCCTCTGTGTTCAAATGGATGGGCCTAAAAAGAACATGATAAGTAGGTGATGGACTCAGGGACTTTGTAACAGGCAGAATCGTTTCACAGGTAATCTTTCTTGGAAAACTAACTTCATAATGCAAATAGCACGAAATTGCTCTTTTGACTTTACATGGGCTTCTATTGGCATCATAATAAATTATTGTGGACACATTTTTTTCTTGAGTCTGATATGATCTCGGTGTATATATCTATATGTAGAGATAACTGAGGGGATGGATGGTTGTTTATCAAAATATTAACGACTAGATAATAGAAATATTTCCCACTAATATTTTATATCTCTGGGGCAATTTTCTCTGAGAGTCATTTTCACAAACAGCAGAACCATGTTGTAACTGAGGAGTCCTAAAATTAATATTATTATTTTTTAAATTCTGAAAACTGAAACACATTGTTGACAGTCTGAAAATAGTATATTCATCATTCCATGATAAAAACAGTGACTTTTGGGCTTCGTTTTGTTCTAGATACATGGCTCGGAAGTTCTAGATGATTCCATAAATATGAAGCACTTCGAGTCCTTCAAGCGTGCCGACATCTATGCAATGGGCTTAGTGTTCTGGGAAATAGCGCGGCGATGTTCCATTGGCGGTAAATTTCTTTCCACTTCCCTAACAGTTTGTCGTGAACAGAAGTTGGTCAAGAATTGCCTTTTCATTGTATGAATTATATACATGAATATGAATCATCTGAAATTATGTTCTCCAGAAGTACCAGAGAAAATGGAGCAGGAAAACCCTGCACTGAGGGAATCATCCGGCTTTAGCCTCAAGCCCAGCTTTATCCTCCATGAATATTTCCATTTGGATATTGGGAACCATCAGAAACCACCACTTAGAATCTTAGAATGATGCGACTTGACAGGCCAGCTAAGTGAGCTGTGTCTAGCACATATTTGGGTCAAACCGATTTGTTTTTCCTTTTGTATTGTTATTTTCTTTAGTTTGTTAGCTTGAAGGCGAGGCGAGGCTCGCACGGCAGAGCCTGGCAAGCTGTCCGATGCGTGTTCGATATGCCAAAACCAGTAACAGAAATGTTTATTTTCCTGGGAAATGTTACTGGCGCCTGCTCGAGCAAATCGATGAATAACGGGATTCAAGTGATCAAGTGATCAAGTTAGCTTGAAATTGTATATACAGAATACTGTCACACTATTATTACAGTAGCTTTTAAAAAAAATAAAATTGAATTGTACCACCTGCAGTACCATTTTAAAGTAAGATTTTTACCTCTTCTGAAGAAAGACTCTGTCATCTTCCAGGACCCATAGTTGCCAACATCAGACCTAATATTTTTAGGAAGTGAGGAATAGAATGTAGACTAGGAAAGGCATTATAGCAGTGAGGACAGCTTTTATTTGGCTATTGTTGCTGTTGTTTGAGGGTGCTTGGGGAACCTTGTGGGGTCAGAGATTGAACCCAGGGTTGCATAGTGCAAAGCTTGTGCTTTAGCCCTTTGAGCCAGTCTCCCTACAGTTTTGCTTTTTTTTTAAATTTATTTTCATTTAGGGCTTTACCTGACAGTGCTTGCCCCTAGTTCTGGCTCAATACTCAGGGCTCACTTGTGGCAGTGCTGAGGATTGAGCTCTGGCCTCCGACTAGCACAGCGTGCCTTAGCCCTTTGGGCTGTCTCCCTGGTCTAGGACAGATGTAACTAGAGACTCACCTTGTAGGATTTGCATTCGGTGCCCGTGTTTATCTTTCTTTACCCAAGTGAGAGGCTGTGAATTCACAGTGCAAAGGTCCTGGTTATCCCGGCTCAGCGTCTGCATCACTGAAGTGTCCTTCACCGTTACTGAGTTCCAGGAGGGCGGCTCAGCCCAGCGAGCTGGGCGATGGTGCGGATGCCGCCGGGCCCTGGGCTCTCTGCCCCACAGAGTGCGGAGCCCGGGCTCGCGAGGTGCCCCTCCTTGTCGGCTCTGGAAGTCCCCTGGCTTTTTTGGAGTACAGCCTTCCAAACAGGCATTTGTTTCTTTTGCCGCCTAGGAATTCATGAAGATTACCAGCTGCCTTACTATGATCTTGTACCCTCTGATCCATCCGTTGAAGAAATGAGAAAAGTAGTGTGTGAACAGAAGTTAAGGCCAAATATTCCCAACAGGTGGCAGAGCTGCGAAGTGAGTATTTGCTTTGGATGCTACACGTTTTCTAAAGTCCTTTGGCTTAGTAAGTGGGAGTTTGATGCTCTTCTTTAATTTTTTTTTTCTTTTTGGGTCACACCCAGCAATGCTCAGGGGTTACTCCTGGCTCTGCACTTGGGAGCTTGGGAGGACCGTATGGGATGCCAGGGATCGAACCTGGGTCGGCCACATGCAAGGCAAACGCCCTACTCACTGTGCTCTTCTTTATTTTATTTCATTCATTCATTCATTCATTCATTCATTTAATTTTTAATATTTTATTATACCACTGTGAGATTTACAATTACAAAGATGTTCATGTTTGGGTTTTGGTCATACAGTGTTCCAGAACCATCCCTCCACCAGTGCCCATTTCCCACCACCAGTGTCCCCGATTCCCTCCCCTCCCTAGCCTGCCTCTATGGCAGGTTCTTTTATCTCTTTTCTCTCTTTCTCTTTTCCTTCTCTTACACATTGTTTATTGCAATTAGAGATTATCATGTGTATCTTGTTGCCTGTGTTCAATGCTCATAGAAGCACACAGGCATCCCCTTCTCGTGGCATTGAGAAGAAACAGTCATTTTATTTTCATGTTCCATTGCCATGGCATTGACAGGCCAGTGGGCATCTGTGGGACTCTCGGCGATCAGAGCAGGGTGGTCTGCCAGTCAGTGAACTGCCGTGGGAGGACCAGCGCAGGACCGGAGGCCTGCGGTCCAGAGCAGTCCCTGACTCTCAGGGGGTGGACTTGGGCAAAAGTACTTCATTGACTGGCCTTGAATATTAATGAGCTTTTTATAAAATGAGGGAGTTGGATAAAGTGATTGGGAAGAACAAGGAGATGATTTCATTGTATTCATCTAATTTTACCTGGAAATTTGGGAAAATTTTGTCCAGCAGTGTCTGAGCATCTTGGTTCCCATCTGCAGAAGTCTTAAAATATTGTAGTTGTAAATGTAAAGAACTCGTGAAATAAATTTTACGTAATGTTTCTAATTGCTAGCTTTTTATTGGCGAAACAGTATTTCCCACCAGATTGAACGTTTTGTAGCTTCTGAAGGGTGAAATCTGGTCAGTTTGCTTTTGCATCTTAGAATAATGTGGGACGGGGCTGCGGGATAGTGGAGCAAGCAGTGTCCATCCCGGCATGCCATATGTCCCCTGAGCACAGCCAGGTGATGACAGTGCAGAACCTTGATGTCCGTAGGGCTCCTTAACCTGCTGCCCCCAAATGAGCGTTCAGATAATATCTCACTGTGCTCCATGAATCTGCATGCGCTACAGATGTAATGGTCAAGTCTCTGTCTTAAACACTTGGTCTGGTGCCAGAGTGTGCTCAGCGGAATGGAGCCACATGCTTTGTATGCAGGAAACTTGGGGGCACAGCCAGGAGTGAGTCCTCGCCACTGAGCTGGGAGGAGCCCCCAGCACCACTGGGCATGGTCTCCAAACAAAGCATTTGATCTTAATGCCACAAACTGGAATATTCATGCACTCACTCTGTTATCAGAACAGATTACTATTAACGACTGACTTTTTTAAGCACAAGTAGTTAGCAGTTAACATAAATAACATGCTACAGTTACTATCATATGGTGCTAAATTAATGCCATCCTGTCATTTTTGCTGCTTCTTCATTTGTTATGTGCTTACCACCATTCGAATCTTTCATTTTTAACTTTTCCTGTCAATAGTTACAGCATATTAGTAAACTGAAACTGATAGAATGCCTAAAGTCTTTCAAAAACTTTATACCTTTCTATGTTTGATCTAGTGGCTTTTAGCCAACTGGACAGCTTTCATCCTGGGATATTTTATTATAAGGCTGAACTTCACCGCAGAGATGGGCGAAGTAGCTAATTCCTCTGTTTTAGGCAGACCTTCATATAGCTTGGGAATTTCACACAGCTTTTTGTTTGTCTGTTCAGTGTTCATGCTCGGTGGTGTTCAGAGGCTGGTCCTGGTGGTGCTCAGGTGCCATGGGTTGAACCCTGGCCTTCTGCTTCCTCATCCCTTGGGCTCGCTCTCTCTTTGAGTCCTGACGTGGGGTTTCAGTACGAGTCAAGTTTATTCTTTGTCCTGCATGGCTGCTGCCCAGGAGTTACCTTCTTTCAGTCATAATAGATCATCCTGTGTCCGTCTGGTTTCTAGCTATGACCATCTAGATCCTATTGATGGAGATTTAGACCACGTCTCCTTGTCATTACAGATGAGTGAAACCCTAATTGTGTACATACTTATAGATAAAAAGTTCCCACCCACATCAGGGGAAAGAGGCGCATGCATTAAATCTTTTTTCTTTCCTGGCAGGCTTTGAGAGTAATGGCTAAAATCATGAGAGAATGCTGGTATGCCAACGGTGCTGCCAGGCTTACAGCCCTGCGCATTAAGAAGACGCTGTCCCAGCTCAGCCAGCAGGAAGGCATTAAGATGTAAGGCTGCGCCTTTGCTCGGACTCGCCTTTCCCTTCACATCTGCTCCTGGGTGTGATCCAGAAGGTCACTTGTTCTACCTCACTGAGAGGGAACAGAGGATCCTGCTTCCTTTCACAAGGTTGTGATGAGGCCGACTGCGAACTCCCCAGGGCTTCTTTGGATCCAGCAAACAGCCGTGTGGGTCCTTCCTGTGCACTATGAACGCTTCTTTCCCAGGACAGTTACAAAATGTTGTGTAGTCTACCTTTATTTTTTATTAACACAGACTTGTTTTTTAAAAGATGATTGCTGGTCTTAACTTTAGGTAACTCTGCTGTGCTGAAGATCATTTTTAAGGGTAAAGGAGCTGGATTGCTGTAATACAAAACATTTCTTATTTTTAAAGAAAGTGATTTACTCCTGGTTAGTACATTCTCAGAGGATTCTGAACCACTAAAGAGTTTCTTTGATTCAGACTTTGAATGTACTGTTCTATGATTTTCAGGATCTTAAAACTAATACTTTAAAAACTCTTATCTTGAGTCTAAAAATGACCTCATATAGTAGTGAGGAACATAATTTATGCAATTGTATTTTGTGTATTATTGTTCTTTCACATATTCAGAACATTACATGCCTTCAGAATGGGATTGTACTATACCAGTAAGTGCCACTCTGTCTTTCTAGAGAAATTAGTAGAATTGCTTAAAGTCCATGTTTCTTGACACCTGTCTGCCGTGCTTTCATTCAAAAGGTTTATTTATCTGGTTAGCCCAGAATTTTTTCTGTCTCATTTTCTGGAAAGGTTTTTGTGGTATGTCATTCAGTACGCCATGGTTGCAAATGCCCTTCTCCTACCAAAATGTGCTTAACCACTAAAGAAATAAAGTGGCATTAATTGGTAAATGAATACAGTTATATTTAGATATTTGCACATCAAGCTTTCGCATTTGAGTTGTGTTGTATAAGTATACTTTAACAATTCAAGTGGCACTCTAGATACTTTTCAATACTTTTAATCATTTAAAATTTGTTGCATATGGACTGATTTTCCTAAAAGGGAAAATTGTCTAGATGCTGTGAAATACAGTGGCATCTGAAAGTCATTTTCTTCTACTGATCAGAGACAGCGTTGTGGATTTTTTTTAAGAATTACATTTAAAAATTGAATAGGGTTAATGTTAAATAATAGACTTTTTCCTAGGAAATCTAGTCAATCAATTGATAGCTAATGGGCGTGCAGGGGAGTCACATTCGTGGCGTGGCAGTCTGTGTTTGGGAGTTTTCTGTGTAACTGAAGTGAGGTTCTGGGTTTTGAGGTGTCACTGCTCTTGGAGCACAGCAGCTGTTAACTCAGTCTGTGTGCACATGGCTGCGGGCATGTGAGAGGTTCACTGCGCCCTTGAGATCTGAGAGAGTGGTAGCTAAGGTATATTCTGGGGAGATATTTCCCATTTTACAGATGATTTGGTCAAGTTAAATGTTTAAGCAAGCTTGTCATGTCCTCTCACATTGTATAAACGAGCTCGGGTTGATTGGTTTCAACTTACAGTGCTCCAAGTCCTGTGTCATCTTTGATGTGGTAAAACAGCAGCAGCGACAACTGCCTTATCTCTGAGGCAAGACATGGGCTTGATAAAAGTGCTTTAAATTCCTCAGTGGAAGGGGCAGACTGACCTGTCCAGGACTTTGGTCAGTAAGAGATAGTGACTATTTACTCTGAGCTGCTTTCTGATGTCTTATAGGAAAATAAGTTTAAAACACGGATTTGGTCTTAACGCCAAAGTAATTTTAGAACGAATGACATACTACTTAGGAACTAAGTGTTAGTTTCTTGTGTTTAAAGACATCGTGGGGCAAATGTGTTAGAGGTTAATATTTTGACTACAATTTGAATTTGAGGATGTTTTTCCTTGCTATTACCATTATTTTTATCATAGCAAATGAATGCATTTGAGGGTTGTTGTTGTTTTTTTAAATAATTCTGTTATATTTCTTGTTTAATAATCTCTAGCTCTTTGATCAGGTACTTTTTTTTCTAGCCATTTCTAAGCCTACCAGATTCGCTTTATGAAATTCAGGGGACCAATACATTTTGTCACGGAAAGTTTTTTTTTTTTTAAATAATTTTAAGAACGTACCAAAAGTTCTTGTCTGATTTAAAGGTGTGATACGTGATTTCTCACTTTCACATAAGTTAAACAGCTTTGGCTGAAGATGTTATTTACTATATCAGAGATTGAGTTGCAATTTACCTTTCTTGCCTGCATGGATAAAATGTACTTTTGACTAATCAGGGAATTTATTTTGCTTTGGAATTTAGTTCTAAATTGGGTTTACTTATTTATTGCAGCTAATTCTTTTCTTTGTTTTTTTTTTGGGGGTGGCTAATTATGATTGACAAACCCAAGTGACTAATATTGAAAATGAAAGTGACTAACATAAAACAGATCATGACTGTTGTGGTCGTATCTGCAGAAAAAATTTGACAATATTAAATTTGACATTTAATAGCAGAATCCTTTGTTTATACTGCCTGCCTTCAGATACTTATTTTCCAAGGTTCGTTTGGGTAAAATATACCGTCAGGCACACTGTTCGTCTACACCTTGGAGCCAGGACATGGGTCAATTTGATGGGATGCAGACATCCTTGACTTCTTCACGCCTTCCAGACTGTTTCCCAACTGCCTTTCTGCTGATCCTGACTCCGACTACTGCCTCCCACCACCTTCCCATGTCCACGTCCCTCGTGGCCTTTAAACTGAGAATTGCTTTTGCTGTTAAGAGTAAAATGGTGGGTGGACATTGTGGGACTATACCCTTTCCTTAAACCATTGGACATGACAGGGAGAGAGGTTCAGGCTTGGCAGTTGGGTGGCTAATGCTTCCTCCTGGCTGCCATGGCCAGGGGTGGGATGGCTCGGCCATCACGATGGGAGTTAGCCAGAAGCAGAGGCTTGTTATAGCCATTGTAGGGCACAGTAAGACCCAAAGAGCTGAGTCTAATTCTGCTTCGACAACGGTGCTCAAGAAGTGCCTTGAGATGGTGTATAGTGCCACAGCCATTAAGAGTAAACGCTGAATTCTTGCAAGACCAAAATGGCCACACTATCATTTTTCAGGTCATTCTTAAGTTACCTTTGTTTCTGTCTACATCTGAGAATGTAGACATCTTAGTGTTAACATAGAAAAACTTGCAAATGAGATGGTTAAGTGCTAAAGTGCACAACAAAACCAGTGTACCATTTGACATATCAAGAATCGATTTTCGTCCTCACACTGCAAGAGTGATTGTGAGCTGTTTCTTTGGTTTTTTTGACTATGGGTGTTCTGGGCCCTGAGGGTTGAGGTTCTAAATAATGTTCTTATACAACTTCATGGGAAATGCCTGCTCTGGCGTCTCTGTAGAATAGCTCTGGATGAGCACTGTTATCTGTTTTGGAATGCTGGAATACCTGTGGGCCCACCTCTAGAACATTCTGAGGGTTGAGAGTACATTAAAACTTTTAAAACTCATTAAGCAATCTTATTTTTAATTATGTACTTTAGAAAAGGTGGTTAATAGCATTCAATCTGTTGCTTCAAAAGAGCCTAGGTTATTTTATTTAATTTTTTTACTTTTTTAACAAGATTTGTGAATTACCATGAACCATGTTTGATATCCCCTTTCACGTTGTGCCATTGGGTGGGGTGTTTGATAGTCCTTTATATGTCAAGGAGATGCTTCAGAATGTCAATTGCTTTAAACTTAAATTACCTCTTGAAAGACCAAGGTACATTTACCTCATTGTATATATAATATTTAATATTTGTCAGCACATTCTGCAGGTTTGCAGTTTTACTTCTTTAAAGTTTGAGTATTATGTTGCTGAATTACTCAAATGGTACTGTATTGTTTGTTCTTGTACCCAGATAACATCACCTTGATTCTCTGTTTTCTGTACTTGGTTGTATTTGTGCAGAGTTCTTATGGTTTTTTTCAGTGTAATCTCTGCCCTTTCAGATGTGTACAGGAAATGTCCATATGAATTTCATTTTAGTTGAATTATTTTGAAACCTGGTAAAGAGGAAAGAAAACAAAAACTGCAATTCCCCATAATTTTTTTAAATGTATATTGTATTTGTAGAAATATTCTGGATGAACTGTATATAGGAAGTAGAAGAGTGATGCTTACGTCAAGTCCTAACACTACAGTAGAAAGATGGAAGCAATGCAAATAAATCACTTTTTTTCCCAAGTGTTGGTAGCCTAATTGAAGATGGTGTGTGTGTGTGTGTGTGTGTGTGTGTGTGTGTGTGTGTGTGTGGGCGAGCCATGTTCTAGGAACCCTGGGGTGACTGCCTAGTGCATGACAGTGTATTGTCACCTATTGGGAAAGCCCCCTCAGCCCCACCCGCCACACAGTGTTCTTTCGTGGGCACTGTTCTTAATGCTTATCTCCTCTAGAGGACACTCTGGGCTCCTTAGTGAAGACTCTGCCTGAGTTTGTGTTAGAGTAGTGCTACTATTTTTATTCCTAAAGTTTTTCAGTGAGTTTCTTCTATTTTCCTAATTTAAAGATTTGTATGACATTCCTCCAAAAACTAGAAATGGAGCTCCCATTTGACCCAGCAATACCACTCCTGGGAATATACCCAGGGAAGCCAAAAACACACAGCAGAAATACCATCCGCACTTCTATGTTCATAGCAACACTATTCACAATAGCCAGAATCTGGAAATAACCAGAGTGCCTGAGAACAGACAACTAGATAAAGAAACTGTGGTACATCTACACCATGGAAAACTATGCAGCTGTCAGGATAAACAAAGTTATGAAGTTTGCCTATAAATGGATGGACGTGGAGAGGATCATGCAGAGTGAAATTAGCCAGAGGGAAAAGGACAGATATAAAATGAATGCATTTATTTGGAGGATATAAAAAAAAATAATGCAACACCAATATCCAAGGTCAGGCAAAACATGGATCAGGAGGAGGTTAGGTAAGGCAGAGAAAGGAACAGTGTACTAATAATTGTTGGAAATAATTCCAGCCTAGAACTGAGCATTGAATGTAGGCGACGGGATATACATGATAACCTCTAAATGTATGTATTGCAAGCCACAATGTGTAAGAGAAGGAAGAGGGAGAGACGAGAAGAGGCAAAGTACCTGCCACAGAAGCAGGCTGGGAGGGGGCCAGAGCAATCCAGACCTTACAGGGATTTTCAACCTGCTCGTACATTATTGTTTTGTTAGCCATATTCAGCAATGCTGAGGAGGCTACTCTGGGCCGAGTGTTCAGGGTTCCACCCTGTCAGTACATAGGGGACCATGTGGGGTTGGCAGGATGGCCTTCCAGCTCCAGGATGACTCTCTGGATGGCTCTGGACTACGTGGTGCCTCAGCCATGTTTGGGCCATGGTGTCTATGGACCTGGTACAAGGGAATAAGGCCGAACTCCACAGGTGACCAGTGACAGGCTTCCAGAAAGTGTTAGATGCACATGTGCCAGTTAGATTATTGAATTTCTCTCAGAAGCACATTCTTTCGGGGCCAGAGAGATAGTATAGTGGGCAGGGCACTTGCCTTGTGTGTGGTCGATCTGGGTTTGATCCTCGGCATCCCATATATTCCCCGAACACTGCCAGAAACAATTCCTGAGTGCAGGAATCACCCCTGAGGAGTCACACCTGAGCACCTCTTCTATGCTCTCCCCCACCCCCCACCCCGCCACACACAGAGGTTCTGTTCAGTGCCCTGTAGGGACACAGTCCCACTGTTTGGAAAGGGAAGCTCACTAGGAGGGAGAAACTTAGCCTCTCTCACTCCTTTTCCCTGGTCCTAGTCCCTGGCGGAAGTCTGGGTCCCAGAGCAACTATGTTGGAAATCTGCAGCCGAACCTCTGGACAATCCTTCCATACTCCTGGTAGAAGAAAAACCAGATTTGGGGTCTGGGCAGGTCTCAGAGTATTTTTAAAACAAAAAGTCTTCCTAGGGCAGAGAGAGTCCACAGACAGCTGCCTTGCCCCCTTAGTAATGCTGGGTGCCCACCCCTGCCAAAAGAGAGAACAAAAATAAAACAAAACCAAACCCAAAACCCCCCAAACAAGCCCCTCCCAGTCGTCTGTAGTGACCAGAGTGTTCTCAGTAGATGGCAGTGTTGGTCTTCCATTTGCTTTTCTTCTGTGTGGGGTTTTGTTCTTTAGTTTTCATGTTTGTAAGATTTAGAGCAGCAAAGGGGTCTGTCTAGCTCTAGACTTGTGTGTTCTACAAAAAATAAAAATTGGCTTATTTATCTCAATCTTCTGGTCAGGGTCTTGCCAAAAGTTCAAAGTCCCCAGGTAGGCTAACCATTAGGTTGTGCAGCCGTAGGGAAGGGAACATGCCTTGCTCGTGGCTGATTCCAGCTCAGTCCCGAGCACTGCATATGGTGCCCTGAGCACTGCCGGATGAGGCCTCAGAACAGAACAAAACAAAATGAGAATGAGAAAGTTAATGGACACAATTTACACGATCTTGCTGTTCAAAGAAATTACCATTGTTCATAGAAAAAAAATTAGTTGACTGTACTAGGGATTGTCAAGGGTTAGCAGCATATCTCCACACATATGTGCGATTCCCCCACACCTGAGATCTCACTCATATTCCTTTTGTTTCACTCAAGTACCAACTTGCATAATTCATAAATATGGAGCATAATTTAGGTCCTAATTTGTATGCCAATGCAATCTCTCTCTCTTAGGGTTAGTGTTCAGAACATGCTAGAGTTCTGGGGTAGGGGTTTGGTATAAGGCCCCCGAGGACAGGCCCTGTGGAGCACAAACACCCCCAGGAAGTGTTTGAAGTCCCTGAAGGCTGCACGCAGCAGTGCTGAGGGGCTGTGTGACAGGGAGCAAATGGGGGTCAGCTGTGTACAAGGTTCGTGCCTCGATCTGATCCTGCCGTCTCTCTTCACTTCTCCACTGGAATCAAACACATGGTTTGAAAGTGTTTCTGATGCTGGTGTAGCCATTTTGGAAAACCATATGGAGTGTGTCCTCGGAGCAGCTAAAGATAGAGTATCAAATGATCCAGTATCCCACTTTTGAACATCTATTAAAAGAATGTGAAAACGTTCGCACAAAACGTTGTCATCGCCTAATATTCATTGTAGCATTGTTTACAATAGCAAAAGCATGCAAGTGCTTTGCCTGTCAATTGATGATTGGATAAAGACATGGAACATTCAACTGAAAATAAATATTCATCTACTAAAAAGATTTTGTCACTTGCAGCAAAAAAGGGAAGGGATTATGCAAAGTGGAATAAAAAACCGGGAGAGAGGTAAATATTGGATGACTTCACCCATCTGCACACTCACCCCCCCCCGCCCCGCGTGATGCAGGTGTGGCTGCAGTGCCCAGCTGTGTCGGCAGGTGACAGACAGGAGACAGGGGTTGTCTACACCCAGGGGCTCTGCCCTGTAGGCCCCTGGATGGTCTGACACAGAAAAAGACTGGGCCCCCTGGGATAAACCCAGAGCCACATCAGAGCCTGGCAAGCTACCCGTGGTGTATTTGATATGCCAAAAGCAGTAACCATAATGGACCTCATTCCCAATAAATGGGGACATTACTGGCACCCACTCGAGCAAATCGATGAACAATGGGAGACAAGTGACAAAATGATTGAAAATAGACCAGTGAACATTGGCAAGAGAACAAGGTTCACTGAGGAGGAAGGGAGGGGTGAAAGTGGAGGAAGAATGGGTGAAGGACATTATTTGATTTTTTTGTATTTGGTTTTGGTGGGGGAGTCCTCTCTATCTATCTCTTGTCTCTGTCTCTGTCTATGTCTCTGTCTCTCTCATCCAGAAATGCTCAGGGATTACTCCTGGCTCTCAGAGACTTACAGACATGGGGCAGAGCTGCTACTTGCTCTCCCTGTGCCCAGCTGCCCACGAGGCACCTGGGAGGGGATGGCGGGTTCTAGCCCTGGCCCGCCACCCCAGCAGAGCCGCACAACAAGCCAGACAACCCCCCATTCCATCAGGCTGCCATTTTCCACATCCAGACTTCCCTCTTGTCAGAACTCCACCCAGCGACAGCCTATCACAGCCTGTCTTGTGCGGCCGCAAGCGGCTGCGTGGTTCATCTATAAATGCTATATTTAGAGGTGACTACAAGGGTATGCCACCTGCACGGCAAGCCTGGCAAGCTGCCCGTGTTGTAGTTGATATGCCAAATACCAGTAACAATTATGTTAGTTCATTCCCATGACCTGATGTAATGGTTTGAGGCTCTTTATGTTCCTGGAGCAAGCAGATGCCCTTGGGCTCTACTAGCATGAGACAGGACATATGGAGATATTACTGGTGCCCGCTCAAACAAATAAATGATCAACGGGAGGATAGTGATAGTGATAGTGATACTCCTGGCTCTGCACTCAGGAATTACTCCTGGCAGTGCTAGAGAGGACACAGAGATGCCAGGGATTGAACCCGGTTGCATGCAAGGCAAAAGTCCTACCCGCTGTACTATGGCTCCGGCCCCTGCTATCAGACTCTAATGCCTTTGTACACAATCTCTTCTTTCCCTTCATGGGAGTATCTAAGACTTTATCACGTTTCCAGGAGCTCTGAAATTCCTACAAGTTTCTGGATATGGATCATATTTATACTTATCCTGCTCTTGCAATCTTTTGGTCTGAAGATTTGTATTTTGTTCTGGTTCATGAGGTAGTTTTCTGTTTGTCCCGTCTACTGTGATTCCCCCTCGCCTTTTTTGTTATTGTCATTGTTTCTTCTTAAACCCCTATTGAGTGAGTCCTTCTAGATCTTTCCTGTCTTTGGACTTTTACATTTTTTCACCGCTTTATGCTTTTCCTGTGTTATTGGAGAAGCCACTGACTTTATGATCACCAGTTTGTTTTATTGTTGGGTTTTGGATCACAGCTGGTGGGACTCAGGGCCTACTCGGGTCCAGTGCTTGGGGTCACTCCTGGAGGTGCTCAGAGGACCATGCAGTGCTAGGGATTAGAACTGGGGCTCCAGCATGCCAAGTCTGCACCCACTCCTTTGAGTGTCTGCCCAGCTCCTCCAATCTGCTTATAACTGGGGTTCAGAGAGACAGTAGAGCAGGGAAGGTGCTGGCCAACCTGGGTTCGATCCCTGGCACCCCATATGGTTGCCCAAGTACTACCAGGAGTGCAGAGCCAAAAGTAATCCCTGAGCATTGCTGGGTGTAACGCCCCAAAAAATCTATTTTTCACTCTTGGCCATTTTATTATTCCTCCTGCTTGCTGATTATTTAAATTTTGACAGTCCTTTAAATTTTCCAGAAATAATTTCTTCTTTTTAGTCACAACGATCTCTTGTTATTAATTAGTTTATTTTTAAGCAATTAAATCTTTTCTCCAATGATGCTCAGTTTTCTTCTTGAACATTGTCTACACCACATTGTTTTTCCTAGATGGTGTCTTTTTATTAAGTTTATTCACTTTGGTTTTGCTCTTCCATACTGTTAACGCGAAAGTGGATTTACCTTTGCTAGTGGGTTCTTGAGGATTGTATGAAAGAATTACATACAAAACTCAGAAGGCTGGAAGTTAGTTTAATGTACAGAGGCTTCCAGGTCCCTTCCCTGAATGTCTAGCCTCCCTGTTCCCCGTGAACGAATTCCTGGTCCTGTCCCACGCAGTCTACTCAAATCCCACAACGATGGCCCAGACCTGTTCCTGTGCTGCTTTCCGTGCCTGCCGCTGGGCCTCCCAACTGTGCCCCAGTGGTCCCTATTGTCCTGTCCCGGCTTTCCTGAGTCTCCAGCCTCTACCCTGTCCACATGGGTGAGACTCCTGTGCTCAGTACCTTGCCCTGTACCTGGACATTCTTGCCCTGCCTGAACCTGGGCTATCCTGCCTGGGCTTCCAAGCCCTACTGTAACCTGGGTCTCTGAGCCTGGCCCTTCCTGTAGCAGCCCTTGCCTGGCCTTTGGTGGCCTATCCGTACTGGGCCTGTACCTGGGCATGCCGCCCTGCCTGATCCAAGGAGACAGGGGAGGGAGCCGGTCGGGAGCAGCTGGCCAAAGAGAGAGAGGTCAAGCTCTTCTCTTCTCTCTTCTCTCTGGGGGGGGGAGCCTGGGGTTGCCTTTTATTTGCTGCCAAATCCTGCCCCTTCTAGATTCTGATTGGCTACCTATACCTTGGGTGGGATTAGCTACCCAGACCTGCTTTCCTCCTTAGCTCCTGCTGTATCAATACTGTTGGCTTTCCTCAAGTGTCCAGTGAAGCAGTGTCCATCCCCGTTTGTAAATGAGGGACCAGGTTCATCTGTCTTGGTAACTGGTAAGTCGGATTCCCAGAGTGAGGAGCTGGGCTTAGGTCTTTCCTGGTTAGGACTTTCCTGGTTGGGTCATACTGTGAGAAGACTTGTTCACACTGGCACTGGAATGAGAGGCTTAAAGCATAACCGAAGCACTTCGCCGTGCTTTCCTCTTGGGCAGAGAACATCCTGCCTGGTTGAGAAAGTGTCGCGAGACTTTAAGTTCCATCTGCTTCCTGCTCAAGTTCCGGCACCCATTAATAATCCCTACTTCCACAAATTGCCCAGGGTTTTAGAAAACAATTCATGCTCCGCTTTTCTTCTTTCTCTTCGTTACTTGGAAATGTTAAAAATATCACTTGATCATCACTTGACATCCCGATTTGCTTGAGCGGGCGCCAGTAACATTTCCATTGGACCCTATCACGTGCCAATGTAGCCCAATGGCATCTGGTTGCTTCAAGAATACAAAGAGCCTCAAACCATTCCTTCAGGGTCTTGATGAAGAAGTCTGACCATCTTGTAGGTGGCGGCCACGTGATCTTTTGACGTCCCATGGGATCCAGTCAGTAACGGCTCTAGTCCAGCGGTCATCTCCAAATCGCATTACATGTCCAGCCCATCTGATTTTTGATGCCTTGGCAAACGAGACAGCGTTTGTCTGACTCTGGAACAGCGATAGAGGTCGGAACTCCAGATTCCTTCTCTCACTTGAGTGAGGCGTGATACTCCAAGCATTCCAAGCATGTTAAAAATATTCCAAGCATGTTAAAAACATATTTAAAAAAATGTATACATTTCCTTTTCCATATGAAAGAAATGTATTCCATTTATTGCTCTACTGTCATGTGTTTTGATTTTGCTTCTTGTTTTCACGCTACACCCAGTAGTGCTCAGGGCTTCTTCTAACTCTGTGCTCAGGGTCACTCCTGGTGAGTTCAGGGTGCTGGGGGTCACACCCGTATCAAGCCATGTGCGGGGCCAGCACCCTGCCTGCTGTACTATCCCTCCAGCTCCTGCAATGCTGCTTTGAACGGGTTTCCCCAGGCTGCCTGACTCTCCAGGTAGTTAAGCGGAAAAGAACTTTGACCTTCCGGTGGTTTTCATTCAGTCTCATTATGACCCTTTGTCCTTCTCCTAAACCTTCAACGTCTGGGGCTGCTTTGGGGCCAGTGACGGGGTGCTTCTTTAGATGACATCTTGGGGACTACAGAGAACCCTGCCACCTACCTGCCTGCCCCACCACCAATCCTACGGAGACTCGGCTCTGAGGGCCAGAGAGTTGATGTACCGCTTTGGGTGGGGTCCGGAGGTTTTCAGAACCAGCTTTTACACCAAGCTCCTGACTCTGGTGATCACTGATTCAAGTAGAGCGTCTGTCAGAGGGTGAAGCATCTCTGCGCCCATTATCCTGACGGATATGACTCTCATTACATATTCGGGGGGGCTGGGGGGGCAGATGCCCCAACCCAACCCCCAGTTCAGTCTCACAAGCAAGGAACAGGCTTTCATGATTGCTCTGAAATTTATCAGGACCACTGGGATTTTTTTTTCTGCCCTCAACTCAGCCACCAAGGGGTTAAACCTGTAGCAGCCCCTGCGGGCCTTCTGGGGTTCAGCCTGGACGCCAAGCCCATTAATCATCGGGGACGGGGTGGGGGGGGGCGGCTGCAGGAGCAACACTTCCCCCGCAATTAACCTCCCGCGGAGGGGCTTTGTTCTCGGCGCACTTCCCTCCTCCGCACGCCCAATTACTCTAAATTAACATTTACCAAGCAAAGTGCCTGTTAATTGGAAGGGCAGTAGAAAGAAAGGCCGCACACCTACCCGGTCTAACTTAATAACCTCCAAAGAAGCCATTAATTAACGGGAACGTGCGCGTTCAGATCTTGTTTAGAGGCCGGCCCTGAACCGCTTGTTTGCGTATCTGAGCTGGGCTCTGTGCCCACCCTGGAGCCACCACGCGGGTCCTAAAAAATCCCAAGGAAACTGCTCTAGGGGGACCAGGTGTAAGGACACCCTGAGACTTAGAGATCCCGGAAACAATCAGCCTATTGTCTGATGAGGGAAACTGAGGCTGAGGTAAAGGGTTGGGGGTCACAGGGTCAGGGTCCAGGGCAGCTGACTGGGGGGATTCCCTGCCCTCTTGGAGTTCCCCTGGGCAGCCAGATGATCAAGAGGGTCAATTTTCCCTGCGAGGGACTGGACAGATAGCTAGTACCTGGGTCAAAGGTACTTTGCTCACCGCCTGGCCCATCCTGGTTCCATCCGTGGCACACACCACCTGTTATCCTCCCAAATCAAGCAAACGTTCATTTAGCAAGACCTTAAAAATGGTTTTGTGACTAGTCTAGCAATATTGCCAAGCTGCTGTTTCAAGGTGACAATCCTCGGGTATCACTTAATAATTAGGGGCAGAATCTGAGGACTGAACATTTCCTGTGCCCTTTCAGGGCTTCTGGAGCACCACCACGCCAGCAAGCAGAAGGGGGGCACCTCGGGACACCGAGATCACCCATCCAGCGGCGTGTGCACTGCCTCATGCTCCGGCGCTCCTGGCCAGAGCACCCACCCAGCCCTGGCGGGCTGCTCCCACACTTTGCCTCCTGGCTTGGGAGAACCCATGAGCCTTCGGATCAATAGCTGTCTGTCGGCGCCACTGACAAGCTAATCTTCTCAGTAAACATTTCATTAGCTCCTGCCACGCGGTCTGCTTGTACCTGCTGATGAGCAGAAGAGTGGGCGGGAGTGGGGTCCCTGGCTTCAGAACGGGGCTCGGATGTCCAGTAGGGGGTCGTCTGGCTCCTGGCCCTGGCGGAATTCCAAATCATCCTGAGATTTTGTGAAGTCCTGCAGGCATGTGCTTTTTTCAGGAGGGTCCTGAGCGTTGCCCTAGAGACGCTTCCTCACCGGCCTTCTTGTGGTAAATTAAGTTTTGCAGCCTTTCGCCATTACTAATGCGAACGTCATTGTATTAAGAATAATAACATCAAACACCTCCAGAGCCCCTCGGAGGGCTGGGCAGCGGCGCGGTGTCTCCTTCACCTGCCTCTCCTTTTGGTAAACCCCACAGCGGTGCTCTGAGCTCGGTGCTATTGCATGTCCTCAAATCAGCACTGAGCAAAGAGGCTCCATGAAGGACTAGGGCTAGATTCTAGGCTGACCCACCTTCAGTACAACCACTTTCCTGTCGCACCGAATTTGTGAAATTTGGAAGTATTTAACTTCTGGCTCCACATTTGAAAATTGTGGGAAGGCAGGGAGCTGATCTGGCGGCCTGACTATATTGCTGCAGCTTCCAAGTTTTTTTTTTTTTTTTTTTTTTTGCTTCTTGGGTCACACCCGGCAATGCTCAGGGGTTTCTCCTGGCTCTGCACTCAGGAGTCACTCCTGGCGGTGCTTGGGGGACCATATGGGATGCCGGGGATCGAACCCAGGCCAGCACAGGCTGGCCGCGCAAGGCAAAGCGCCCCTACCCGCTGGGCTATCTCTCCGGCCCCAGCTTCCAAGTTTTTAAGAAATACATTTTGTTAATGCTTAAGAAATGCTCTTAACTTAGTTACAACAATTATACCAGGGGTGGTCCACTGGTTTAGGTAAACCTTCTCTGATCCATTCTTTCTCATGGAGCTGCTTCCATTTGCTGAGACTCACAGACATGGGGCAGAGCTGCTAACAGCTCTCCCTGTGCCCAGCTGCTCACGAGGCACCCGGGAGGGATGGCAGGTTCTAGCCCCTGGCCCGCCACCCCAGCAGAGCCTCGCAACAAGCCAGATGACCTTTTTGTAGTTTCAGCCCCCACTCCATGAGGGCCGCCATTTTCCACATCTGGACCTCCCTCTGCGTCAGGACTCCATCCAGCAGACGAGCCTATCACAGCCTGGCTCATTGACACCCACCCTGCAGCAGTTTTTTTTTTTTAAATCCGGCCCAGGTATGCTGATCCAGAGACTCACAGACATGGGGCAGAGCTGCTACTAGCTCTCCCTGTGCCCAGCTGCTCACGAGGCACCCGGGAGGGGATGGCAGGTTCTAGCCCTGGCCTGCCACCCCAGCAGAGCCTCGCACCAAGCCAGATGACCCCCCACACCATGAGGGCTGCCATTTTCCACATCTGGACCTCCCTCTTGTCAGAACTCCATCCAGCAGACGAGCCTATTACAGCCTGACTCACGCGGCCACTTGTGGCCGCACGGTTCATCAATAAATGCTGTATTTAGAGGTGACTATAAGAGTATGCCACCTGCATGGCAAGCCTGGCAAGCTGCCCGTGTTGTATTTGATGTGCCAAATACCAGTAATAATTATGTTAGGTCATTCCCATGACCTAATATAATGGTTTGAGGCTCTTTATGTTCCTGGAGCTAGCAGATGCCCTTGGGCTCTACTAGCATGAAACAGGACATATGGAGATATGTTACTGGTGCCCGCTCAAGCAAATTGATGATGAACGGGAAGATAGTGATAGTGATAGTGATAGCTATTTTGCAAGGAGCAGGGCTGGCCTCTGTGTGCATGTGCATGCTTCTCTGCCATGGCCTGAACAGAACCTGAATAGGCTTCTGCAGATAAGCTAAATATAGGAGTCTCTCCTTGAGGCCTCGTGTCCAGCTCCTTAAAAACCACACAGTGGGCTGTAGAGCTGGCACAGTGGGTAAACTCTTGCCTTGCACACCTGACCTGAGTGGGCTCTCCAGCACCATGTGTGGTTCTCTGAGCCTCAGAGCCAGGAGTCAGTCCTGAGTACTGCCAGGGGGTGGCCCAGACCCCCTCCCCTCAACCCCCAAACAAAAACAATGAAAAACACTCCAGAAAGTTCCCTTGTGTCGCCTGGGACCCCCTGCCTTCCTGGAAAAGCAATTCCAGGCCCCAGGTGGGTGGGTGGGTCCATCTCTCATTTTCAGAGTTTGCTGGTTCTCCTGGAGTTTGCAGCCTTGCCATATCCTTACTCTTTTGTTTTGTTTTTGCTTTTTTGGGTCACACCCGGTGATGCTCAGGAGTTACTCCTGGCTCTGCAGCGAGGACTATGGTGCTTGGGGCACCATATGGGATGCCGGGATTTGAACCCGATATGGCTGCTAGCCCCTTTAACTTGCTTCTTTACCTCTGTTGTTTCTGTTCTTGGGTTTTTATTTCTTTTTTGGGTCACACCCAGAAATGCTCAGGGGGTTACTCCTGGCTCTTCACTCAGGAATTACTCCTGGTGGTGCTCGGGTGACCATATGGGATGCCGAGGATTGAACCCAGGTCGGCCGCAAGGCAAACTCCCTAACCGCTGTGTTATCGCTCCGGCCCCTCTTGGGGTTTTTGTTGTATTTTTGTTCCACTTAAACGGTTGCTTAGGGATGATGTCCACAAAGAGAGGAAGCAACAACTTACCTCATGCCTGGATGTGACTTGGTGGGGAGGTGCGTGGCCCCTGTCTGTCCCCGGAGCAGCTGCTGCTGGCTTGGTGGCCCTTGGGAGTACAGGTTCTCCCTGCCCAGATCTTTGAGGGGAGTTTGCTTTGCTGGGAAACGACCCGGCCAGAACGCTGGGCATCAGTGTGATGGCATCGTTGGGGCTTTAAGAAGACAGCACAAGGATCCCTTTTGTCCTATTAGAGGAAAAACAACATATAGTTAAACTTAAATAAACATTAAAAACACCCTTCAACCTTCCATCAAGAGAAAACATGGGGTGGCGTGGCAGGTGGCACTGCCCGGAAGCTGATTCTTCACCCAGAGTATGAGGCCTCGACCCCTTCCAAGGAGAGGGTCTGACTCCTGTGTGAGAGGGAGACCTGGCCCTCCTGCCTTCTCTCCATGTCATCACAACTCGGGGACGTTGGACTCCCAGGCCTGCTTTTTACCTAATCTATGCATTGAATCTCCGTGCCATGTTTGTGCACTCACGTCACCTTGTGCTGTGCCACTCCCTTCCCAGCCACTGTGTAGACCATGCCCAGCCCAGGGGACAGCCCAGTGTGAATGTGGCCTGAATCTTGGGCCACCTTAGCACCTTTGGAGATGCTGGTGCTAAAGAAACTCCCTTAAAATGTTTTAATTGAATCACCATGAGATACACAGTTACAAAGCTCTCATGACCGGGTTTCAGTCCTACAGTGTTCCAATACCCTTTACACCC